>QVOB01004139.1:0-23128 GCA_014839585.1 Pseudomyrmex concolor | reverse complement strand
TATATATATATATATATATATATATATATATATATATATATACATATATATATATATATATATATATCGTTTTTACTTTTATACATAAATATATTTATATATAATATATATGGCCTCTTTGTGCGATTCCGTGTTCGACCGTCCTCCGCGACACGATTACAGTATTCGCAATCTTTTTTTTTGTTTTTCTGTATTTGAGCGCGAAGCGCGTATCGCGCGCAGCGTTGCGATGAAGGATGCGCGCAGGCGGTGGTGGGAGAGTTGGACGAGGTAGAGATAGGACGACTACCCGAAGTCATCCTATCTCTACCTCGTACAGCTCTCCCACCACCGCTTGCGCGCATCCTTCATCGCAACGCTGATCGCGCGTGCCGCATTAATTTCATAAGATATGGTAGTCGATGACGCAGTTGTAAATACGATTGGCGAAGGTCAGCGAATATGATGCTCTCTCTCTCTCATTATACAGAAAGATACATAAATTTAAATAGAGCTAGCTTATACGCCGAGAAAAAGTACGAAAATTACGTCCTTCAAAAAATTATATACTTACCTGTTGTCTTTTTTTTTTGTACAATTATCATCGTAAGTAAATAGGGGCGATTAAGATATATTGAACAGTGATGAGCGTCGAAAAACTGTTTCTCTGTGCTTGTTTCTTTCTTTACTCTTCTTTTTTTTGTTTTTTTGTTTTTGTTGATAACTTTGAATGCTAGCGGCAAGCGCGAAAACATTCAATCATCACGGGAGAGAATATACACTCTTTCTCTTCTCTTCTTGTCCTCTCGCTTTTCTTATTAAGAGAGTACTGAATCCGTATGTTATAACCGAACAAGCAGTTAGTAATTTGAACTTATTTTTGTATTGTTTACTGCTCTGACAGATAAACGATTTTCTCTGCTCGGATTTCAATTTTCTCAAACTTAAGTAATTTTTTGCAGTTATTTCAATTTTTTCCGAAGGCCAAGAATTAATATATGTAAAAAAAGACAACAGACAGAGATGGAAATAACATCCAAGAATGTAACGCGACTACAATTTGGAAGCCTACAACGAACAAAAGATCTAAACTTACGTTTAGATCTAATATAATCTCGTTGTTCCTTGTCCTTCTAACGATGTTCAATGTTTAATGTCACTTGTCGGTAAAAGTAGTCACGATACATGTATATTGGCGACTTCAGTACCCTCTTAATAGCTTCACAATAGAAGTATACGTGACAAACAAACCACAATTGTACTTGTTGATATAAAAACACGCAAACCTAAATGCAACTCAAGACGATTTGTATTGGCAAGAAGTTCTCACCACTAAATATCTACACGCACAGACGAGTTCGCAAGTGCGATCACAAGTCAAGCTTGTGCGACTCTTGAATCGGTGGATCTATCGCGTGCAAAACAGAATGTTCCACGGGTGTTCACGAAAAACGAATGAAAACGGCAAAGTGTTAGTTTCAAAGATCTTTGCTGAATTATCGGATTCTTCATTTTTTAATTTTTGCTTCATGAATTATTATCTCAGTGTATTGTTGTATGTATTATTAATTCTTAAATTCGCAAGATCTCGCTTCTTGAAATCTTGAGTGTTGTAGGCCTTCGATAGATTGATTCTTGACGCATTCACATAAAACAATTTCTTTTCTATTGATCTCTTCGCAGATTTCCGATAATCCTTTGCAAATTCTGTTTTTCGAAATCCAGCAGAAATCTTTTAGCTTCAATGATTGCTAAATTCGACGATATCTTTACACGTCGCTACAAATTTACAAAATCCTTCTCAGCTAATACTAATTATTTCATCTTTAAACTCGGCGATTTCTTCGAACCGACGCATACACGAATACTATAAAGGTATGTTATCTTCGTCTCTCCCGAATACTGTTTCGCAGAATCCAATAGTTGTTTCTCCCAGTATCTCCACTTAATGAGAACGATGAGGGTTTCGTCAGTTCTTTCGTTCGAAAACGAAAACGGAAAAAAAAAAACCGGAACACAGTTTCCTTCTCTTCGAATTACAGATCCCTGTGTGTGTATCACGCGCGAATCGAGCCTATTATTGTTTTATCGAAACTATCTAATGTGGTGTGAGTCATCAATAGCGTTGCCGGCAGCGGCTTTTTCTCCGCCATCTCTCGCCTCGATCGATTCAATTAGAAAAGAAATTTTTCTTCTTATTCTTCTTGTCTTTACCGTCGACAGTCCTGAAAGGAGAATTTAAACATCAAACAGCCGGACTATAGTGTTTGCGTCGCGCATATAACATATCTAATAATAAACGATGTAAGATTGTGATTATTATTCTGTTTTCTCTTCTTTTACGTGCGCATGATGTCAACACTTTATGTCTACAAATTCTGAATATAAAGATGAATAAAATCTTAATTTGCTTAAGGCTTCTGGGAACACAGTACGAGTTGACCAAATATCCAGAAACCTTATCAATATTGTTACTTCGATATGCTCATATCGTAGAGAAAGAAAGAGAGAAATTTTTATGAAAGCGTCGGAGATAAAACACCTAAAGCGATATTACGTTTTACATATCGTTATGCAAAGTTATGTACGGCCGTCGGTGTTGTTGCGCAAAATAAATGTTTTGCAAGTAAAAAATCTATGCATGCCTAAAACCATGCTTTATATCCATTCTTCACTCGCGGGTAAGGAATAAAACATGCTATTCTCATGTATACCTGACAATTATGGTTATATTTCATATTCCCGTCTATTCTATAGCTTGAATATATATCATCAGTTTTTGTGTTCAATGTTTTCAAACAAATAATATATCACCGCTCGAAAATTATTTTCTCGATATTTGTATTTTCTCCATATATTTACGTAACATAGCAAAGCACTCTCCACCATTTTTATATTTTTCCTATTTGCGATTTTATATAGATACGTATAAATACGTTAAACACACATATCGCCACTTTAACATGAGATTCGTTTTAAGAGAAAAAGAGAAAAGGAACATATATATTATAACATATAACATATATACTATTAAAATTGGAACTGAAAAAGATAAGGAAAAGGAGTAATAAAACTGATATAAACTGATATAAACTATCTAAGATTTAAAATGACAATATGCGTGATACATACAAACTAGATACCTGTAGCAAACCACAATACAAGATAAACTGCGATGAGGCAAAGTAGTGTTGATACTTTCAATCCAAAACCTTGACATTTTAATAAAATATTTCTCCACAGTTTTGTTTATATATTTCTTCTATATCTCTAAACTCACGATACACAGCTTTTCCTCGTCGCCTCATAAACGATCCGAATATACATATAAGCTAAGAAAATTGCAATAAAAAATGGTTAGTAACTGTATTAATAAGTAAGCATTGCGTTTATTTGCAAAAAGAGATTTGATCATAAAATTAACACTGTATAATAATTCACTTGCGAATGATTATTAATAGTAAATAATTATTAATTAGTAATAGGCGGTTATATATGTATATATTTACATATATACGTATAAATGTATATATATACATATGTACATATATATGTATATATATACATATATCGTACATATGTATGTATATCTCTCACATATATGTATGTATATATTTAACACACACATATATATATATCTCCTCTATCAAGCTGTCTTTATTGTTTTTTTTCTGTTTTAAATAAATTTCTACAACACAAAAAATTCATTGCAATTATCTTAACAATAATGTCAGTCATGTTTAATGTAAGCAATTTTGTTAAAATGCAATTTTTTTAGTAGTTTAGTATTACTGCAAGTAATACTAAATAAAAATAGAACTGTAAATCAAACGTGCGACACTGACAGCTTGCTTAGAGTTTACAATGGCTTGATTTTACAAAACGCGCAAGATATATTGTTATATAAGTCGATTCCTTTACCGCATAGTGTTTTTTTTCTACTCGATATTTATTATTATTCCAATAAAAATGAAGAACAATAAGAGTAATAAGAAAAATTGATTTTCTGCAAGAGCTATTTTAATGAAAAAAAAAAAAGTGTTATAAGACTCTTTTTCTTGGTTATATGTAAAAACCAAAAAGAGACAACGTATCAAAATGCGCATAACTTCGTCCAACAGATAACGATAAAGCTACAACTTTACGCTAACATCAAGAATAACATTGAAAACATTTACAGCGTACATTTCGGTGTACAAAAATGCGTAAACATGATCGAAAATGAACACATGTGATTTTAGTACTTATGAAAGTCGGACTGCAATATTTTATCAGTGGAAAAAGCAGGGCTGATTATGATTTACGCAATGCGGTAAAGGATCAAAGAGTGCACGTGTATGTTCAGTAACACAAGTGTTGTACAAAACAGACACGCATATTACACGAGGACGAACGAATGAATTTCGCATCCTTTTTTTTGTTACACATGTACGTGGTTTTTAAAGGTTCATCAAAGTTTGTGCCAAAAATACGTCGTATACATTATACTACTATATATGTTTGGTGTGTCGTTCACTATTCTTAAATGCCTGACTGTAAATTAATTTATCGCAATGTAAACTAAAACGTTACGAATGTAATGAAAACATACGGTAAGAACCATGTAACATGAAGAGAAACATATGACACTTGTGCTTATAAAAAGAGAAACAAATGTGTAACGAGTTACTGTTCGTGTATGATGTATACATAACTTTATCGTGTAACGCGAGACGTTCAATTTCACAGCGAGCGGATTTTGCAATTATTGTTGAGACGGAAAGTCCCGGAAAACGTAAAAACCAGACTCGTATCGCGTGACGCAATTTCGGATAGAATTTATCTTAGCAAGAATAACCCAGAGTCTCAGAATTTTTATATATCGTTTACGTCAAATTTCTTTCTCGCGACGATTTTGTCTTAATCTTTTCATACTTCTCGTAAATAACTTCTTAAATGAACACGTATATAAATGTCAACGGGTAATCAACTTTCGCGACAAATAAAGATGATATTCCAATCTGGAATTTGAATAAATGCACTAAAAACTGAATTCTGTAAATACAACACCCCGATTAAATAATAGCCGATATAAAAATTGAGTTAAATCAATTGTGACAAAAAAAGCATACCATCGATTTTTACATTTTCCGCAACGTTCTCTATTTTCCTCGATTTTTTTTTGTTCGTATTTTTATACTATAAAAATATGAAAAAGCGCAAGAAGCGTGAAATAAACACGAGACGGTCGAATAACAAAGAAATCTACTTAAAAACACGTTTTACATTTCGTGAACGTCTTACATATGTGTCGTACATGTCATCACGTATGGCTTACGGACATTTGTTAAAAATGTACATTTTTGCTTTGGATTATGATATGTATCGAATCTAACAAGTGCACGCACATATGTCGAGGTGAAGTAAATGCTGCCTGCCACGACAATGGGTTTTTTAAATCCAGTTTTCACAAAATAAGTAACTTAAAGTTACTTTTTTTAAATTATATATTCAATCCAAAACTAAATCTACGAACTAAAATCTTTCAACAGATTTGAAAAGGGTATTGCCGTATAAAAAGAATTTGAAAAATAAATACAAATCAAAACTGCGTGACTTGAATTTGATTTTTATTATTGAGAAGGCAAACTTTAATTTTATCATTAGATTTATTACCAAACTAAGGATACGATTATTGTTCAGATAGCCAGTACTTACATCCCTCATGAATAAAACGATTCTCCTCAACCCTTATTCGAGCAATTGAAATTAGATATTTCTACATAATTGTTTTTAAACAAGAAATCGCATTCTTTATTTCTACTATTTTGATTGTGCTTTTAAGAGTGATACAAAATATTTTTATTTTTTTGCCAATTTTCATTGTATGCGATTTATAATATCGCTAAAAAACTTCTCTTTTTGTATCGCATCAGAAAAAAGATTATATCGTAGCCGGATAAGGGTGGAGTGTGTGCGTGGAAGAGATCCGCACGAAGATGCTCGGAACGAATCAAGCGCGCAAAACGCGATTGGTTCTGGGAAACGGAATCGTTTATATTAGGAGTGCTCAGGATGTTGTATGACAAGTTGTATCTGTGCGGGGCTGTCTTGAGGTGATTTGAAACTGGTATGACGGCGAAGGAGGCTGCCTATCCCTCGGGACCCTCTTAATGTACCCCCGCCGCCTCCAGATCCCTCGGAGGACATCGATCCCGTCCTAGATCAGGAGGACACCCCGATATGGTATACACACAAGACAAACAAGCCGGATTTCGTTTGTTTTTTTTTTTTTTTTGTGAGCGTACGGTTGTCCGTAAACGGAAGCTCGTACGCGTGTAATAAATAGAAAAGAAAATAACGCACGATCGCGATCTCTTAAATTTCAAAAAAATTCGTGCTTGTGTGCTCGAGAGTGATTGATCGAGTGTGAATCAACAAGATATTAACAATGTGTCCTTTACAAAACCGCCAGCTTTGCAGAAAGCATTTTGTTTTGGAAATTCTTTTCAAAAACAAATATAATACATCGCGTTTAGCGCTAAATGTGCAGCTGTCTGATTTCGCGCGCAAGATCAAAGAGAATGCAAACTTCAAAACGATGTTTCTTGTTCAAATGTGTTTTAAACAAATAACAAATGTGCGTGCTTAAATATTACGTATATAATACATATTTTATACTTAATGTATTTTAATATATTGATATATTTTAATATATTAATGTGAAACAATTAATATAACGGTATATCTTTTAATATATATTACAAATGGACAGCTTTGTTCAGCGCTAAATACGATAAAAAAAATGTAAGTGGAAATCGTGATATTTAACATATATGTGAATATCACGTAAATATAAATTACAAAATTTGATTATTATTTTTAAAATAGAGCTGATATAACGAGATTATTTAATTAATTGTTAATAGTGCAAGCTTCGTGAGATAATTGGCATTGGTGAAGGATCGTAAATATCAAGCGTGAATAGAATATATTGCAATGCGAACAACTATATAAAAATATTACACATCAAAATCTAAACACATAGCGGCTACGAAGTAATAGCGAGAGCGATATCTATATAAGTACAACGTGTATCAATATCGTAGTTTCTTTGTTTTTTTTTTTTTTTAATATTTTTAAACAAATTTTACAATATTTCAGTATTTTATTAAAGTTCTTTTTCAAATTTACTTGTGAAAATAAAAAGCAAACAAATTTGTCAGTTTATTTGTAGTTTTATATTGTTTATCATTGTTTATATTTCATTATTTCTCACTATATTTTTTTTAATTTTTTGTAACTGAAAGAAAAAAGATAAAAAAAAAAAAAAAAAAAAAAAAAAAAAAAAAAAAAAAAAAAAAAAACAAAAAAAACAAAAAAAACAAAAAAAAAAACAAAAACAAGCTATCAAGCTAAACCAGCCTGTAACTACACCGAATCTTTTTCCATTGCCAAACTAGATCTCTAACAACTCCGAAGGCTATATTCAACCTAACCACCAGTAACCAAGCTTCGAGATTACTACGTAACAGTTTGTAATCATGTTAGTCTTTCTTTTTTTTACAAAAAAAAAAGAAAAAAAGAATTACCTATCAAAGTTAAATAAAATACTTTTTTTTTTTTTACTGAAAATTGTATTTCATTTAACTTATTTGTGCGAGAAACAACGATATATCCTTTTTAAAACACAAAAAATGGAGAAATAAAACTGGAGAAATAAATAAACATCTGAGAGTGCAACGATAAAGATCAACGATCATAACGTACATAAACGCAATGTTTCTCTTTTAATGGCAAAGTTACTTACTCTTTTGAATTGGCTTCTAAACTACGCCTACGCAATTCTTCAATACTGTGGCCAGTCTGTTGCTCCCAAGCGGTCTTCTCCGCTTCAAACGCTCGTCTCTTCTCCTCCAGCTCACGCACCTGCTGCTCTAAAGACCGTCGCATCTGTTCGTGCCTCCTCTGTAACTGTTTTCAAATTTCCTACACATGTATATTTACAATAAAAAAAGTCAATGCGAATTGTCTTTTAACTCTTTACACTCCATTAATGTCGCTACGGCCACATGCGTAATTTACATTACAATCTTCTGAGTGTAAAGAGTTAACTATCATAATTAAAAATCAGTTTTTCTTCTCTTTGATTGATTTGAATCGATTATATCTAACCGTTTATATATTTCAATAAATAATAAAGCAACTTGTTTTGTAAATTTTAAAATTAATGGAACGATCGTAAAATTAATGCAACGTAAAATAAACAAAAAGCTGGTACCAGCAACTTACTTACATCCGCTTCAGAATCTTTCAGCTTCTGCCTCTTCTCGCGAACTTTCATTTCGAAGACTTGCTCCATTTCTGTTTCCATCTTCTTCATTTTGTTATCATGTTCGCGCTTTTCTTCTTCCAACTGCGCCAATGGATTCCTAGAAACATGTGAGATAATAAAATTGTATCACTCGGAAACGTAGCGACGATTATGTGTTGACATTTAGGCATCTTCAATACTTATCTAATCAGTAATCGATGTACTATGCTATGATGTTATAAAGTCTATATATTTAAGATTACTATACATATATATATTTACAAAGAATATATAAAGAATATTACTAAATGCAAGAGTTCTCGTCTTAGGGTTATTACAAATACTAATACTGTTATTACAAATACTAATGCGACTAAACGTAACTACAAAGGCGACAAGCAAATCTAGACTGGGGAATATTACATTCAAAATGTAAAAACTCGAAATTTCTACATACAAATTCTCTATCTAATCAGCTTACAATAATTTGTTTGGATATTTATCGGGAGATCTCACTCGCAAAATTCTTTTTTTTTTTTATCAATAGTATATAAAAAAAAAAAGATAAACAAAAATATTGTATCTAATTTAATGTTATAGTCAGAAACAGTTTTATCAGACCATTATTAGATTTTGCTGACTTATGCACTCTTGAGTGTGGACTGTTTGGTGCGCAGTGAGTCCTCTCGAATCAAAAAATTCCGCAAAAATTTTGAAATTTGACAAGGCTTGTGCACACAAAACCATAGTACATCCTTCTGAGCCTTATTAAAGGACTTACCACACTGTCATGAAACTGTTCATCACTCCTGGCGGGCACAAACTGACCAATAAGAAATTCACCATTAAAATTTGCACGGGCGACACGCTGTCGAGGGGTCAAGTTGACTGCCCTTTTTCTTCCCCCTCGGCAGCGCTCTCGTGTCTAATCTACAGATAGAGATCTCGCTCGCGAATATCGACGTACGCTGCGATACTTCTCAAACGCGAGAATCACTAGGGTCTTCTCGATAGTTTGCATGCACAACCTTTCTCTGAATTATCTTTTCTTTTTCTTTCAAAATGGAAGAATTGTCAAAAAAAGACGAAAACACATTGCGTGGTCATAAGCGTTTCGAAACAATATACGCAATTGATTTGCAAGAATCAAACAATATTATCAATACTAAAGCACGAAATAAACAATCATCTCATACACAGTTGAGTGCTCGCCGAGACACACTGCGTGCTCAAATTAAACTCAACGAAACAAAATAACCTTGCTCGTACTTCAAATAGACAAAGCGGGCGACAGTAATATCGCCTGAAGTCGATTTAAGAAGATAAGCAGCCATCACTTTTAACACGCATCCGGCAATACTGATATCGCACTGAGAATAAGTAATAAATTGGATGACATTATGTCCATCGGAAGTTATACACGATTGTTATATTGCAAGTAAAACGACCACATTGTGATATCCACTTAATCATATTTTTGAATGAAAATTATCTTCTTCGAAGATAATTTTATTCCAATATTTTTCATAGACAACATTAGAACATTATCAGGGGTTAGGTTAGGTTAGGTTCGTTAAAATCAAAATGTCCGATTTGTCTATTTTGACAAAATAAAATACAGCTATATTTCTCGGAAAAATATTTTCTAACATAAGTATTTCTTCCACATAATCAAACAGGAATTGTGTCAAGAAACGACCGTACTTACTTATTTGAGGCTTTCGTTGGCTTGCCGTCCACGCCCAGGCCGGCTAATGTGCGACATCGGAAATTCTCATAGTGCACGTTGTTCGTTACATCTTTCAAATCTTGCACGTGAGTCCTCACCACCATGTTTCGGAGCGCTATGAAGTCGCAGTGCTCCAGTTTCTCGACTATACACGAAAATATGTATACGAATTACAAGAATATACAGTCTCACTTATATTTTTATAGTAGAAAATTAGGAGAACAGTAATTTCCATACACTCTCAATTAAAAATTTACCTTCCGCTATTCCCCATGGATACTTCCTGCCGCGAACTTTCTTGCCTTCGTGCTCGACTATAGTGTTCGCTCCTACGACTGCGAATGGCACTCTGTCCCTTAGTAACTTGTGGAGTTTATTGTCCTCTTCATCCTCGACCTCCGGAAACTCGTAAATCTTTATTTTATGTTGCGCGATCTCGTTCAAGATCTGGAAAATAGGTCAAAAGAAAGAAAATAGACAACGCATAAGATCAAAATAATAATTTAAAAGCTGCAATGTATATGTACAAACATGCAAAAAAACTTTAGTTTCTTATTCTTAATCATCACTGTATATATTTTATTTTTCAAGATTGAAGAAAATCTTGAAAATTTATAACAATGTTAAAACGTCTTTCATAACTTTCTTATTTACGTCGATATTCGATATTTCAAATTGGTACCTGTTTTTTGAAGTACGCGCACTCGTCCGGCGTCATAGTGTCTGCCTTAGCGATGACGGGTACTATATTGACTTTGTCATGAAGACGCTGCATAAACTCCACATCGAGCGGCTTCAATCCGTGGCCGGAGGGTGCAATAAAGTAGAGACAGCAATGCACTCGACTGTCCGCAATTTGCCGTCTTGTTACGCGAGATTCCGCATTGAGAAATTCCTCATATTTCGACTCGATATAGTCGATCACCGGCACCCAACTGCATGATGAAAATTGTTAAAAAAAAAATGCATTAAGAGTTGCAAAAGATGATAAACGCAAAACAGATTTAACAGCACATAAAAGTGTTATTCAATTAATTTATTGTAACTACCAGTTGCTGTTGTCGACGGCGTCGCCGAAACCGGGGGTATCGACGACCGTAAGAGTGAGATTAACACCGTTTTCTTTCAGCAACACTTTGCTAGTTTCCACGGCGACCGTCTTCTTTATCCTATGGCTAGGTCCGGGATATTCAGCGCTATATATGTCCGCCAAAAACATGGAATTGATTAAGGTGGACTTACCAAGTCCTGACTCTCCTACAAAAACAAATGTATGCAAGAAACTTAGTTTTTCAGTCATACGCTCGAACAAAGTATTTTGAATTAAAAAGATTGTCAGAAATAAAAAGTAAGTGTTCGATTAGAAGTAAATATCTCTCTCTGCAATATTCAATACGTATGTAAATAACAAAAATACATAAATAAAAATAAAACTGACTCTTCATGTAATACACGTGCTTCATTGTGCGCACACGAGATAGGAATTTTTTTTTTTTTTTTTAGCGCAAGTACAAAACTACTTTCTCTTAAATTAATTTGAAACGCGACGAGAGATACTCGAAATAAAATAACATCGTAAACGTTAACATCTCACGGAAAACACGACCATTAATTTCAGTTAAAGATATTTACAGTCGACGTTTCTAGGATATACATATTTCGCGTCTGGTGAGATCCACGGTCAAATAAATTCGAAGATACGAGTGGTTACACACAACGAAAAATAAAATGAAATGTGGACGAGACAAAAGTACCGACCCTCTTTTAATATATAGGAACCTTGAACCAGGCAAAATACCGCGCCTACATCTCGAGCCAAGGGTAAGCATTTGAATTGCTCTATTTACGGAGAAACAGCTCCGCGTTTATACATGGTCTAATAATAGCAACCCCCGCGCGCGTTCACGCAGTTAACTGTGCGCTCTCAAATTTCTCCAGACCCGATGACACTCTTTTACTCACGCATGCGTGCGTGACTGATCATCATTCAACACTCTTTTAATTCCTTCTCCGTCTCGACAACAACTAGTGGAATTCTTAATGGCTCTGCGATCGCCGATGATACTATGTTCATTTTTTTTCTTTTTTTGAATTTGTTAAAGAATTGTTTATTTTTGAGTAAATTTAGTATTTTGAACTGTAAATATTTGATATTAAACAAATGATAAATAACAGCAATTACACTGCTCCTTCTATTAGTTAAAAACTTGAAGATAAGATGTAATCAATTTAAAGCGCACAGGCGGCAATTAACGATTTACGACGCTTTTCACATTAGTCAAAGAGGATTGCCGCTTCGTAAGAGCACGAGTTCTGGGAAATGTCCTCGATGCATGAGAACCGCTGAAGAATATCTCGACGACAGCCTTGATCCAGCTGCGAGGAAATATCGAGCGAGAGAAAACTCGCACGTGGCCGCCATATGGGAGGTTTCGTTAGGACGATACTCCCAACGAAGTAGGAATGCCACCGCCGAAGAAACGAATCTCTTTGTCCCGCTCTCGGATCGTACTCTTCGTGCTTTCGCACAAGACAGACGACTGTTGTTCTATCGTCGTCGCATAACGAACATTTTAATACCCGGCTCTCGTAAAACGGGATCGCGTTTCTCGGCGGCGAATGCACTCGACTCGTCAGTGACGCATTGCGGAGTTGCGAGAAATTATATGTTATCGGTTATTCCCTCTCACGATGTTGTTTGTACGAAACAAAGCGCGCACAAGATAAGAAATATGACAAAAGATCGAAACATCTCGTGAAGAATTTAACAAGTCGTCAATTATCGATCATCGTAGTGGCCTCTTCAACGTTTTACTTTTGACATAATTAAATTTAATAAGAATATATTTGCTTGCATATATTTTTATGCGCATTATATATTACTGACCTACAACCATGAGTGTGAACTCGAAGCCCTTCTTCACGGCTTTTCTGTACACTTGGTTGGGGAGATTCGCGAAACCGACGTAGCCGTCGAGCTCCTTGGGTTTCGTGGGTGGCGTAGGTCGCGCATGGTGCAGCAGACTGGCCTCCTTGTTGCTGTCCTCCTTGGCAGAAGAAACGGCGGTTCGCGCGGTCTCGCGCCTGTTGCTGTCCTCCGAGGCGTCATTCGGGATCGGCGTCGCCACTGCGGGCGGTAATCGCGGTTTCGCGTTGGGTATCGTCGAGACAACGCCGCTCGAATATACCGGCGCCGCGTTCGGCGATGTGATGTTACTGGCTTGTGTGGTGTTCACCGTTGCCGACGACGAGTTGTTCACTTGAGAACCGGGTGGCTGCGTTGGCGGCTGCGGCGGCGGAACCGACGGCACCGAAGGTGAGGAAGAGATTATTCCCGCGCCGTCGCCCTTGAAGAACAATTCGCGCTTCGCCTGGATCTGCGCAGCAAGAAAAAGAACATACATATTCAACCACGTCTTGTACTCATTGGACGTGCAAACTCTGACGCGAAATTGGAATTTTAAATTCGAAGCGCGTCAACAAATCTTTTGTGTAAAATCTTACAAAGATGCGCACGACTGTTTTAAAAGCGTAGTAAAAATTAACATAAAACGTATAAGCAATAAGATCGTTTTTAGCTCTATATTTTATCAATAACACAGAGCTTCATATTTTCAATCAATAATTTGAGATCTCACTCAACATTTCTCTGTCAAATGCGTCATTTAACTCTCTTTGATACTTCTCGAATAACAATCTAATTTACTTAAATCTCAAATGATTTCAGTTACTTGATTTATCTTCGAAACGTTTTATTTGACCTCACGACTGAACATGAACGAAGAAACGTGTAACATTTATGTGTGGCTTGCTAGTTCGCGCCGCTTTGCGCAGGAAGCATTAAGTCGATTCCGGCGTAAGTGCGCCGGATTTTATGCATTACTTCGACTGTTCGTACTTAACGCGCGGTACATATGTACATACAAAAACTAGCGCGTAAAAGCAAGAGCGACAAGATCGTGCCTTGCGTCGTGCCACGTTGAAAAGCGATCGATATTGCATGCCTGCCAGCCAGCAGTAGTTTGCGGTTTCTGCCACCGCAATGTCTTATGAATATTTCCGGCCGGAAATAGCAGAAGAAATAAAAACGTCCACGATCTCACTTACGTAGAGTAACCATCATTATCCAAATAGAAAAGAAAAAAAATTAATCATTCCATCTTGACAAAAATAGACGTTGTAACGAGGAGTTAAATTTAACTCCTCAAGTACTCTCGACGAGAGTCATATATTTCTCTCGCGCGTATATAAATTCTGGTTAAAAAAAAATTACTAATTGCAAAATTCATTAATTGCGTGTGCAAAACTTAATAGTTAATTTCAAATATACAAATAATAATCGTATGAAAAATTTTTTTCAAATTAAATCGACACCTATGTGTGAGTATACAGAGATCTAAAATGTTCTGCTTTTTAGATTAATTAAATTTTCTCACATTTTGTTAGATTAGGGTGAGTAAATTGACATGTTCAATCATCGATTTATGTCGTTTGCAAGTTGGGTGACCGGATAGCGACTCCGAGAGCCACTTCTCCGCATATAACGTCCACTCGTGGTTATTGTTTTGCCGCCATCGAGAAACGATGACACAGTGCGTTCTGGGACTCGCCTGCTCTCCGAGGAAGGCACAAACAGCGAGTTTATATACTAGTGTGCTCCGGCGCTTGGTACTACCTCGCCTGTGTTTATAAAGCGGACTCTGGGAACCAACCGAGTGATATCGTATGTGTGTATACATACATACATATATATATATATATTTATACGGATGCACGTCTGGAGATATTCAAGTTTCGTAAAGATACTTTTACGACATATGCGACTCAGATGTTTATGTTTCTTTTTTTTTATGTCTACGCGTACGAAACAAAATCAAAAACAATATTTATTTATTTACGAAAACAATTGTTTTTAAAAAAATATAGAGAATTATAACAGAGTTACATAGAGAAACTTATCGGGGATGCGACAGCATCCTGGACACCCGTTAATGCGCTGCGTTCTGTATCGTATCTTCCCGATGCAGCGACAAAAACCGGTCCACTGAGTATCGAAGACCGCGAGCGGAAAGACACTCGAGTGTGCGTGGGAATATAAAAGTTCGCGCTCTCACGAGTCTTTTGGAAAACGCAGCCTGCAGATCATACCGGAGAGACTACGTGTGTTGAAAAAAAAAATATGCGAGAAAAGAGAAGAAACAAAAAAAGAACAAGAACACAATTTTGCACTCGAAAACGTTCCTCTCGGGAAAGCATAAACTCGCAGAGGTACACGACTGTTTCTCGTCTATTAAAATTTTTTTTTTTATCTTATACGTCACATTAGAGTGCATGTACGAGCGACAGCCTGACGAAGCACGTGCAGGTAAAACGATCGGGTTAAAAGAAATGCGTGCATTACATACATTTTTAAACGATTGAACACATTATACAATTAAGACATTGATCAAATATCCGAGATAAACACTCGAGATAAAGACGAGATGCGCGATGAGAGAAATCGAAGACACGTAAAAAACTGCACCGAGTCGATAAAAATCACAGAACATCCGAGAGGTCAATCGTAATATCATTAAAAGAACTAAAATCCCTTCTCCGATTTAAGTGTCTCGTAAATACCAGACGAAAGCTTTGAACTTTTTTTCGCAAAATAGAGTTCGCGCGTAAAATACGGTGCCCTTTTCCCGGGTCATCGTTCCAATTGTCCTCCGTCATTATCTTTTCATTCGCGGATTCGCACGACCTACAAAGTGTAGAATCCTCTTTTCTCCTCCTCCCACATGACCCAACTTCAGTTCCCAAGCTTTGGGAACCCCTGTCATAGGTCAATACTCTCTCTCTTTCTCTCGGCAAGGTTGACCACCACCAGCACCACCTACGACCAGAATACCACCACCGTAGTAGCAGAGTCATCGTTGGTGAAGTCGATTAAATCGATTCCGTGGAAAATACATCGCGCTTCAAACGACGCTTTTGTGTTTACCCGACGCGCCAAGCTGCTCTTGCAATTATATAGCAGCCGGGCAAACATTTTATATATATTCATCACATACTATCATATGTGTGTGTGTGTGTTAAACCTGCGTCTTGCCTTCGTTTCATTTTCTTCCAGGTCTTCGTCAGCTCGGAATCTTTGCCGCCCTGCTGCTTCATCATCTTGCTCACCGGTAAATGAACTTTCACCCTTAAAGGCCGACGCGTTACGTCCGCGCAACAGAAAACCACGCTTGTTTTTTTTTTCCGAAGAGAAAAGACGTGCGCGATATTCTACAGAACATTCCTTAGCGCGCAGCAGAATGTTTGTGCGAGAAAATCGGTTTCTGATGAGAATGAGCTTGGTTTCCTTCACCGAATTCTTCTGACGAAAGTATCGTAATTGGAATTAACGATATGTCTGTACGCATTCGTTATAAGAGCGCAATAAAAAGATACACATAAAATATGTTTTTTTCTTCAAGTTTTTTTTTTTTTTACGTATAAAATACTTGGCGCATTACATAGCTGGCACGTCGAACGAACAAGAAAACTTGTGCAACGTTCCTCGCTCCTAAAAAAAGAAAAAACCTCTTGACATGCTATTACTTCGCCGATTGTTATTACGTGCATGAATATTTCGAGCACGGTGTTAATTAAACGGGAACAAACGCGTGAACATACCGAGGCGAAACTTTGATACGCGATAGCTTAACACCTACCTACACTTGCTTAACGTCCTAAATAAATGATACACGATATCACGTCAGGTCACGTCATACGATATGCAAAATTGTGCCGATAATAATTTATTTTTTTTCTCATGAATAATCTGTGTGTACAAGGTAAGCGTCCCAGTGATCGGACAAGCTATTGGCCGCGGACATTTATTAGAGAAATAATTACATCATCAAATGTACATGTAAAGTTAAGAACTGATATTTAAATTCATATCTTAAAAAATACTTAAAATATCGAGAATTGTTTTATATTTACATAGCTACTAATTATTTCTGTAATAAATGTCCGACTATTGCAGCATTTATCTCAATTAAAAAAAAAAAAAAAAAAGCTTTATATAAAAAAAAATACATTTATGCGAGATATCACATCATCCTTTCGCGGGACTCATGTTGTCGAGAATCTCTTCACGGATCTCTCGAATCCGCGGATTACTCGAGAGATTACGCGGCTGAAACGAATGCGGGATTATCGCCCGCAATGCATACTCATAAAATTCCTGTGGCAAAATAAAAAAAAAAAGAATGACTTTCTCTACTACTCTCTCTCTTTCGCAATTTTCTTTTCGAACTTTATTACCGAGAACGCTGACTATTCGAAATCCGATCGGCTCTTCTTTTGTATGCTCCTCTTTTTTTCTTTTTTTTTTTTTTAGTTTTTTATCAAGTGGCGAGATTAATTCCATCGCGCGCTCGCGTTTGTTTACCCTTTAAACGATAATAATCGATCGGCCGGTTTTTCGAGTCCTTTTCGAAGTGGGCTATTTTAATTTTACAACGCGCTTTCGGCGAATAATTGCTCTGGTTTTTTTCGAGCGATAAAACTCTTTAACCTTCTTCAAACGATTCGAACCGCAATAATTCGCTAAAAGGTCGTACAGAATTTTGTACGCGGCTGCGATATCGGAAAATTTTATGATAATTAGATAAAATCGTGCGCATGTTACAACAATGCGGCACAAATTCGCTATTGAACCGCGAGTTTTCCGGCTCGACAAACTCGCAAATGACGCGGAAGCGGAAGAGAGACGGATTTTATTCGTATTTATCCTTCGCTCCATGCTCTAAACTCTTCGTTTACGGCCTAACACATTGTGTTCGTTGTTGTTTATCATCTCTGTCAATTATCATCTCTTATCCCCTTTCTCTTCGTTGCGCGCGTCGGCAGCAGTTCATGAAGAATTCAACTCACTTGTACGAGAATAAACGGCTCGATGCCGCTGCAAATCTGGGCCATCGAGTAGCGCGATTCGATTCATTATGCGCGAAATAGTAAAACGAGCGGAGAGACGCATATTTTTCCGCAAAAGGCGAAAATCGATAACAACATCCAAATCGCGAACAATTTTTTTTTTATTACACACACGATTTTAGAACGCTCGCGTCGCGAGAGATATTTATTTTTAAAACGAAATATATCAACACACTTGGTGTAAAAGTTTTTGTTCTAAATCTTCAAAAAAAAAAACTTACTAAAAGTTATCGTGTAAAGAAATACGAAGAGACATAAAATATATTTTCGGCGTCGGGAAAGTATTGTTATTCCATAAAGAACAAAGTCGGATTGTGTTCCTCTCTCGCGATCGAAAGGGGAATTTATAACTTCTCTTCAGATATCGGTGGACTTGAATAGTGCGATTGTTCGAACTCTCGCAAGTAAATGTGTACATAACGTATACAAATGTGTGTATACATTTTTTTCTTTCTTTCTTTCTCTTTCTCTCTCTCTTTCTGTCATCGAAAAAACGACAAATATCGTCGTCGTTTCTTCTTTTCTGCAAACGTGCCGGGACGATTAATCCTTACGAGGTACGCGAAAACTCATCCACGCTCTCTTCTCGGTAGTCGAGATGCTTCAACGACACTTTTATTATCTGTCTTTTTTCGAGTGCCTTGTTACATTTTTCCTCATCTCGCTTGCTAGAGCAAAGACATACGCTTCGACAAAGCCGCGTTGCTACCGGCTTCCTTTTGTTCCAAAAAAAGTAACAGTGTCTTATTGCATATCAATATTTAGTATATAATAAAAATACGCCACAAAAAAGAAAACGTTTCCGTTTATTAATAAAACCATCAATGTGCAACGCAACGACGCGTGCGAATCGAGGAAAAAAAAACATTGCAAATTACGTCCACTTGTCCACTGTTCTCTTTTTTTCACTTTGAATAAATTTCGTACATGTGCAGAATTTAATAAATTGAAATTTTCTTTTACGTTTGAAGATATTCTATTTCAATTACGTTTCAAGATACACGACGTAGATGAACAAGCAAACGCGATGAGTAATGATAAAAGATAAAGACAGAAACTAATACAACTTTTTCTCACAATTTAAGCGAATAATACAGTGAGTCAGCGACGCAGCTGTAAGTCTCGCTAACAGTGTATCTCTCTCATTTCTTTGCATGACTCACGAAACAGTGTGTAGTAGTTTTCGATTCGCACACTCGAGGGTGAGACCCTCGACTTATAACGCACCCTCGCTCTTCGGCCCTGTGCTACCACTCCCTTCGGTGGTTCCGAAAAAGCACATTGCGAAAGAGGTGATCTCGTGCGCCTCTTCCCTTCGTCACGCGCAATAACTCAATATAGTGACTCTCAAACGGAAATCTCACAATTTATGCGAAAGCGATTGAAAATCCATGTGAAATATCGTGCCCGCGGATGACAATAATGCGCTCGCGTATACGTACGTACAAATATGTACATAATTAAGAAAGAGAGAGATGCAACTGTACACATATTTACTTAACTGGTGTATATCGCGTAAATCAAACGCGTCGTGGCGCTTATTAGCCTTCATCAATGGCAATTTGATCGCAGTACATTCACTTTTTGTGGGATGACGAACTTTACCCGCGAACACGATACGTTGCGTTGAAAAACAAATATTACCACTTTTTTCTTTTTTTTTTTTTTTTAGAGTCATAAAGAAAAAAGAAAACACTTTAAAATATGATATTTCGAGAGTGGTTCTTTAAATCTCTCGAACGCGGTCGCAGCACACGCAACGCTATAACGAACATATATTAAACCGCGTCTTTCTACTTTTTCCTGAGAGTAATAAAATAGAATACGAAGAAGAAAAAAAAATAGAGAGAAGAACGGTTCGGAATATTATATTCGAGAGCGATGGTGGTTTAAATCCCTCGATCTCCCCCAACACCGTTTGTACGTGCAATCGACCGAGAGGAGAGAAGCTTACCGAGATAGGCTCGCCATTCGCCTTTTCTCCATCCAGTATTCTCTGGCGCAGAGCGAGTCTGTCCAGGCTGGCGAGCCTGTAGCTGCCGCCGGCTTCGCGTTCCCTTGTGAGCCGCTCGGCGGTGCCGCCGCCGCCGCCGTTCGACCCCGCGTTAAAACTCGACGTGTATTTGGGCAGAGTCGGCGGCGGCACCTGCCGCACCTTTTCGCGATTTAACATCGTGCTGCTGCTGTAGAGGAAGGACGAGTTACTGTTGTTGCCGGTAACAGGACGCGCGCCGGACGGCGAAACGCCCGACGACGCGGTGGACGACGCCGACGACGACGACGACGACGACGAAGTCTTGATGCCGTTGCTCTGAGCGCTCGCCGCGGCGATGCCGTTCTGGTTCTCCGTCGTCGACATGTGATCGATGTTTGTTCTTTTTTGCTCTTCGAGAAAAACGAGCTATACGCAATTCTTTTGTCTCTCGCTCGCGATTTTTCGTCGGAAAATCACCACAGAGAAGTTTAATTAATTTTCGAACCGAAAGGTCACAGAGATAGCGGCCTCTCTCGCGATTGTATATTTAAGTGAGTCCGGAATGTCTATGAGGATTTTCTTTTATTTGTGAAACACATTTATCCAAATTCCATCGTCCGCTAATGAAAATATGTACCTGAGGATTCGATCCGTGACTAGATGTATTTCTCTCTTACGCTTGTATACTTATTTGACAAAATACACAATGAACAAAAATATACACAATGTATATTTTTTTTCATAGAACCTCTAAATAAAAATAAGCCAAAAAAAAAAATAAATAAATTTTAACGTTCCAATTGCTTAGCAAAAATATTTAAATACAAGACCTGTAGCGCAAAAGTAATATTTTCAAATGATACATCATGTGCGAGAAAATATTCGTCATAAAAATATGTTTTGATATTCGGTCTCTAGCGACTTTCTTCTTATTGAAATAACAATTACGTTATTTCAATTCCTTCTTCACGAAGAAGAAATGATGCTTTGAGAAATGTTCATATGAGTATTAGAATATTAATTAAGATTATATAAGAAGTAAATATTGTGAGTAAATTAAGATTATAAGAAATGAGTAAATTGAGATTATAAGAAGATGACTAAATTAAGATTATAAGATTATAGATATTAAGAAGTAAAGATTATGTACAAATTAAGATTATGTAACATGTAAATTATTGTAAAAATAATATATTACTTGAAGATCTCGAGTATGTTCTTTACAGGCTTTTAATTTAAATACATTCGCTAAAAATCTTTATTAAACTAAATAATTTATTGAATCTAGACTCTCTGGAGCTTCTATGTCAATCTGTTTAACACGTGTATACACGCGCGCGCATACACACAGATCGAAGTGCGTTCTTCAAATGCACCGCGAGAAAACTATTTTTACTACAGAAACCGTAGCTTTTCGTTGCATTTTTAATCCGCGGATCAAAATTGCAATACGCGCGCGATTGAGATAGATATTCGTTCCGGCAGAACTCTTTTTCTTCCCGCGGGAGGAAAGAAGAGAAAGAGTATAATAATATCTTGATCGTAACGTCGGCGGAACATGTTGAAAGTCGATATGAGCGGTGCGGTTTTACTTTATCGTTACGAGAGAGCGATGCTCCATGACAAGACACGGCTCGTCTTACGCGTCCCCAAGGATAACTACACGGCGATGTAAAGAGACGATGTACATATTAGTTTTTCCATCCGTATTTAGAAACGAATATGTATCTCGACGGAGACGAACGAAACTAAATGGAGAAAATGCCGATTTCATTCCTCATTTTCTAAATGTTTTTTAAATTACAAACGCAGCGCGTTATCCTGCGTTTTCACGTACAATCAGATAAGCACGCGTGAATCAGCGTCGCAATAAAATTGTTTTTCTTCTTGTTTAAATATATGTCAAAAAAATAATTTAGATATATATTGAGGTGTAGTATAAAAATTTATACACAAAGTTGTGGAGTATATTTGAACTGTATATTTTGTCGACAAATTCAAAATAAAATGAATAGCGACGCGTGTGTATCGAATAAACTGAAATAAATGGTTTTATTCCGAATTAAATTTAATCACAAAGATATATAATAATGTACAATAATAAAAGTCGATTTAATAGCAATTAATTATATCTGTGATTTCATACAGAACAAGATCTCGCACTCATACGCGAGAAACGTTCGAGAGAATATGCACACAAATTCAGCTTATCGCACGCAAAAATTTTCACGATGAGCTTGGGACACTCGCGCGCTTGTTTACGCACGATTACTCGACGCTGATTCACACGCATAATACACACACTGTGAGATTTGATTCAGGTTTATGATTCCGATATGAGGAATGCATCGAAAGTAAAAGCGATCGCGCGTATAAATCGAGTTCCACGAAAAGCAAACTCCGCTTCCGCGTCTAACAAGCGTCACGGCCTATTGCTAAGTTCGAAGAAAAAAGTTCGTACTGAAACGCGCACACGATCGGAAACAACTGCGTTTGAAATTTATCCTAGGGAGAGGGAGTAAATTCAGTTGTACAAAACTGTCTTTTCTTTTTCTCCTTCCCAAAAAGAACTAAAGTCTTACTCCGTTCGTTGAAACGAGTCTCGAACCGTCTTCGTGTGATATGCGTACATGTTAAAATTTGAGGGATATCACTACCAACCCTTCCTTTGCACGCTACATACACAGTTATATATCGCCAACAATAATTAGCAAGCGTGCGCGCGGGTACGGAGGTTTCCCCGGTACGTAAATGCAAGAGAGAGAACGTTGTTGTCGAAAAATGACGGTGGTACGACGCGTGGGTGTGCGCGCGAGAGAGAGAAAGACATCCAAAAAAGAAGCGACCGAGAAAAAAGAGAAGACCGCCGAAACGCGCGTCGCACTGCGTGGGTTTCGAGAGTAGCACGACGGTGGAGCCGGTGTTGCCGATGATTCACGCTGTCGGCGGCGAACCGGCCGAGCGTGGCCGTGTTTTCACTCTCACTTGACCGTTCATCGCGCGTATCCTTCCGCGCGCGAGATGTGACAGCACACACAGAACCGGAACGCACAGAACGCGTGTAAATTTATTAATCGTACGGCGAAATGTCACACAGATCGCGCACCGCACAGACAATACACAGAGAAAAGTACGACCGTTACGTGCGACTACCTTGCGCAACGCAACCACCGCACCCGACTCGGAT
>QVOB01004138.1:0-14473 GCA_014839585.1 Pseudomyrmex concolor | reverse complement strand
ATATATATCGATATGCGATATATATCGATATGCGATATATATATCGATATGCGATATTATGATGTTTACATAGACAAATCTTATTCCTGCTCAAAATGCTATTTAGTATATTAGTACTACGTACTCTATTGCAACAAATACATATATTTTGTATCGACGCGATCTACGTTAAATTTTTAATATTCTATAAAAAAAATTTATTTATTTTGTTAAAGATTTAACACATAGCGTTTAACTTGGAAAATGAGAAGCTACGCAACGACTTCGTGCGTGAAATACTTGTATATGCTAATTCATTCAGTATTCTATATCTCGAAAAACTTACTTTTCTAAAAAAAAGATAAAAACAGGCGCCAAGTACACGCGCACAATACTATATATTTATGATATTTGTGCACGAATATGTGCGTGAGTTCGTTACAACAAATGTCGCATCACGAGTTACAGAATAATCTTATCTTTAATGAGATTTAGACCGTTAGAGCGTATCGTTATACGTCTGAAATGAGTTTGATATTAATGAGCGGAAAGAAGCGAAAAAGTTAAAACGGGGCAAACACACCAACGGAGCAACCACCGCGCTTTAAGGTATTTGCATGAAAGATTTCTAAACGGGATAAAGCATGCAATGCTCGTATCTCGCTATCACGGGCAAAAAAAAAAAAATAATCAGAATACTCTACACACAACAATTGTCGTTCACTTTAATTATGAAATACTGTGCGTTGTGCAATTATTATTTGAACGTGTTCAGTGTTGCTTAATGTCATTTCACGATCAGGTTAAAAGTGGCATCTCTCTTTGAAAATTTTCATGAATTATTATGGTTCAGATACAGATAATTCTAATAAAGAAAAACCAATAATTTTTTATTATTTAAATAAATAATACTAATGAATTGATGTTAAAATAAAATATAACGTCTGTGTTACGATCATCTAATGAATTATCGGAACTTTATCGCTGAGCCATAGTAATTGAGAGATTTGATAAAGTAATTGGTAGAGATTTGACTAAAATGTAAATCGTCGTAATCGCGAAGACGACATACATACCCCGGATTAAAGAGGGTGAAGAATTGACGCGGGTTCGTTGCAGTGATGAACAACTACCAGGCGGCCGCAGCGCAGGCCGGGTTCCCGCCGGCGTCGCCGCACGCGGCCGGCGGTCACGGTGGGCCGCAGGGTCGGTCTTTCCCGGCGGCCAATTCACCGGGCCCGATTGACATGTACAGCTCGAGCGCCGCCGCCGCAGCAGCAGCCGCAGCCGCGGATTCCGCAGTCGCAAGCTACGTCCAGGCCGCAGCTAGCCCGCAGCCCCCCACGACCGCGTTCCCCGCGATCGCCGTATCCCGTGCCCCGCTCAACTACAGTCCCGTAAGTCCACTTAATTCTCCCCCTTTGTCACCGGATTGGGCCCCTCCTCAGACAAAATGGAACGAAAGGACCAAGAGCGCCTACGATTCCTTAACCGGAAAATTTCACCGGACTTTTTATTCGTCAATTTATATCCCAACCTGTTTTTTTCCAATATAAACTGCGATTTTTTTATATAGTGTCGAAAAAGAAATTAATTGTTCTTCATGTCTCTTATAAATGGAAGACGTTCATCAATTTGAAATAGACCGAGTTATATAATTAGCATGTGAATAAAATCGAGAAAGAAATCGCGAAGAAAATCGAGGAAGAGATTCAGGAAAAGATATAAAAATTGATTAAAAACAGAAACTTAATAGAATTTAGCTTTTATATCGCGTTTAAAATAGGATGAATACCGACGAGTAATCCGTTGAACTAATTTTGCTTGAATGTACATAAGTATCAATGTTTCTGTAACGAATATTCATCGACGCAACTTATTTGAACGAGTTACAAAAAAAAATTGCATTTAAACGAGATTTAATAACAAAATGCGCATTTTCAGTTTTATGTTTTTTGAAAACGTCGCATCGTACGTAAAAATTAAAGGAATTACGTATTTTACAAAGTATTATAGAATTATTTGACTATTAATCAGGCTCTTTATCCTTTCGTTCCATACTGCAATTTCACCAGCTTTATGCATTGATAATGAGCAAATCTGTGTGGGTATGATACACATATACCCCTTTTGCTAATCAATTATATTTGATGCAATCGGTTATCAATTTTACAAGTAAAATTGCTTTTATGTACCTATATATTATTACTGTACGCTTTATACAGTCTGATTCTATATTTTATAAGTATGTCTCTGGTTTGTCAGGTATAGTATAATCAACTATTATACACATTGATTTATATAACAAAGAAAGATACATGAAATATTCAATATCTCGTTTATGTGTTGCATTTTTTTTTTTTTTCTGGAATTTGTCGCGTTCTTTTTACTAAATATTTAATTCACATTTAATATAATATTTGTTTTCTGTAACTATGAATTAATAAGTCTTTTGCATTTCTCACTTAATAATTGATAACTTTATATTATAAAAGTTTAATACAAATAGTATTAAAAAAATAGATAAATAACTAAACCACAACCTCAAAGGCCAAGTACCGCAATTGCACGTTGCAATCTTAGATATGCAGGCAAACTTAAAAATTTATCTCTTTGCGCTCACACATACTTTTTGTACAATAATGATTGCTACTTTCTCATAGACGTTTTGAGATAAGACCGACATCTTTTGTTCCAGGGTCCCCTAATACCAGCGGCGTTCACTAATGGCTACCATTGAGCCTTGTTAAGACCTAATAACAGGTATGTGTGTTGTACGTTACTTCTCAACAAAATCGTATATATTTCGTATATATTCAAAAATATAATAAAATAGAATTTATGCAGAATAAAAACTATTTATAGCAGCAACAAAGTGTATTTGATTTGTTTGTGAAGTAATGTTTAACTATTAACGATCGCGCAATTTTGAACGCACATTAAAAACACAATATATTTGTGTCTGTTTAAATTTACCTTCTCATGTTTTATTATCGATCGTGTGTAAATTAATAATTACGAACCAGGTTTTCAGGTAACACTTTGTTAGGTTAGGTTAGGTTAGCGAGGAACAAACATCTAACTTATTTAAACTTTTAATCTTGTTTTCGCTAGGATGGACGAGACGGCAGAACGCAGCACGGTCGCTTGATATAATGAACGATTTGAGGCAGCTAAACGCAACGGATGTTGATCTCTGGATGAAATAGGAAGAAGTACCACAAGCACGTCCTCCGCGCCCAAATAAATAATCACAAGTTGCAATACGCAAAATATTATTGAACAAAGATCGACGATCAAGTAAGATACATTTTTTTGATCGACAAAGATCCAGGTTGTAAAACACAACTGGACGTATTATTATTACATGTGAATATATATAACAACGCATTAAGAAAAAAAAAGAATTTAGAATATTAGTCGAATCCAGGGAAGTGGATGCAACTGTAGATAGAAAAAGGAAAAAAAAATAAATATTGTTGAAGTTAAGAAAACTGACGTAACAGGAAAGACGTCCAGAGAAGACCAGAAAGAGAGAAAAAGAGAAAGAGAAAAAGAGAGAGAAAGATAGAAAGAAAGAAAGAAAGAAAGAAAAAGAGAGAGAGGAAAGAGAGAGAAGACAGGAAGACAGAGTGTGTTTAAATGGAAATAAGAAGATACACCGTGTGCTGCAACAAGGCTAACACTGTGGTCGAAATTGTCCACAGCTGACGCCAGCCCGTTCTCCGACATTAATAAAAAAAAAGAATATATAATATATATATAATAATAATATAATAAAATAATTTAAATTGATATTATTAATTGCTAAATAATTTAAGCGGTTAAGTCTAGAATACATATATATATATATATATAAATAAATAGTATATATATATATATATACATATATACATATATATTATATATATGTGCGTGTGTGTGTATATATATATAATTGGTAATTAGACGATAACATATTGAGAGACCTCTAGTATTTAAGGTATATAAAGAGACGAAAGAAAAATACCAACTCTCTTACGAATATTATACCTATTAATTATTACATGATTCTTATGGCAATTTTTTGCAATTATTAACAAACGCCGTGTGCGCATTGCGCGTATCCGCGTGAATATAATTAACAATTACATAATGATAAACATTATGCGCGTTTACACCTGGGAAAATAACAGATAACTTTGTTTCTGGGTTTTCACGTTTTAAATCGAATGCGCGGGGAAAGGATTGACGAGAATTTTAACAGCGACCGGAGATGACGGAGAAGAGAGAAAAGGAGAAGAGGGATAAAGGCTGATGAAAAAGTAGAATGGATAAATCAAGTAATCTTTTTTTTTCTTTTTTGCCTTCTCTCCGCACCATCTTCGTGTGTGCGTGCGAATTCAAGCTCCTCTCCCAATGTGCCTTTTCGCTGGCTAAATAGCGGAACGGTGCTTCTCTCTTATCCTGTCGCAATCCTGCTTTCCCGGGTGCATAACGAAAATAACAAAAAAGCAAGAGAAAATATAGTAGCGGCCGAGCAAAAGAGGTTACATACGTAGGCGTGTTACAACATTTGACATCACGTTTTCAACATTATTACTTGGGCGGAAAGACGGGAACGTGCAAACAAAACAAAAAAAAATTCCGGACCGACGAAGCAAAGAAACGATAAGACGCGTAACAGAAGAAAAGAACTTTCACAAGGAAAAGTATTAGGTGTATCGTTAGAATCACGGAGTGATTTTATTTTGCTTTTACAAATCCGCTATCCGTATCTCAAACTGTTGGCGTTCAATGCACACGTACGGCACTACGATATAAATTCATATAATTTGTACATAAGTTATGAAAGAACACGACGTTCTTGGAAATCAGATGGTTCGAAGATATTGAAATTTTTTTTGTGGTTACTGTATATTCATTATAGTTACAACGTTATGGGGTGCAAAGTCGCTCAATGCAAACACACCGTTACGATTCGCGGCACTCTCTCTCCGTAATTCTAATTGACATCGAACAATTCGCTTCAAAGTTCCACTCGGAGTTTCCGTTTCCGGAGACGCCGGAAGATGACTGTTATGAGTCTAATCGGCTACTGAATAGCTTTTAAACCGATTATGCGTGCAGTAACCTCCGTTACATACATATGTATACATATATTAACGCGTACACGAATTACCATGTAATTGATTTTAAAGTAATGCCGTAATATATACTTGATCTTATGTGCGATAAAAGAAAAAAAAGAGAGAGATACAACGCAAAAGTTTCTTTTCGGTGACAACAATTGCGGGTTCACACGAATTAAAACAACATACGCACACGTGTTGCACATCCTTCCCGGCGTCTATAATATCGTCTAAGGCTGGATATAACACCGACATTCTTTTTGTTGAATTCTCTTAACGTATGAAGTCTCAGCGATTCTCGCACGTCGTCCTTCACTAGAGATTTATGGCCCTATTTATAACACACACACACACACACACACACACACACACACACACAGAGGACAGAGAGAGAGAGAGAGAGAGAGACAAAAGGAAAAGAAATCTCTAATTAACCAGTGTCGGTGTTAGTCAATGTAGGTGCAAAACTTAAGATTTATACAGAGGGAGATCAAACGATCGGAACGTGTGAGACCGAGGAAAAGAGAGAGCTAGCAAATATTATACATAGTAGAAATATTGCGCATAATGTTCGTCCGCAATGTACAGAGCATCAATCGGGGATGCGCTTCAAACGCTGACTTAAAATACAAAAAAACAAAAAAAAACAAACGGGAAAAGAACGAGGAGATATTGAAAGAAAACTCCTAAAATTAAAAAAATTACGAGAGAACGCGAAAGACCGGTGAGTGAAAGATAGAGAAAAAGGTAGAGAGAAAAAGAGAAAGTGTGTGTACGAGAAAAAGATGATGAGAGCGTGCATGAGAACGCGAGAAAACGTTATTCTTTAGTATTAAAAAAAAAAAAAAAAAACGCGCGATCGTTAATAGCATTGAGATTAGATTTAGAGACTTAAACGGGCTAGCGAGGAAAGACATAAACGTGAGAGTGAATATTATATTTAGGAATTTATGTATATCACAAAAAAAAACAAAAAAAACAGTGGCTGAACATCGGATGTTACATTCATTCGCGCTTCCAGAGTAATATTATTCGACATATTAAAAGAGGCTTATATATACATATATATATACATATGTATATATATATATACATATACATATATACATATATATATATATATATATATATATATACATAAAGCCCGCTCGATGAAGCTGAGAGGTAGGCCCCTTTTGAAATTTGAGCTTCAATTGGAGTATGTTATACAATGCGGAAACGAGCGCCACTTGAAATCGTTGTTTCAATGTGTTCTCCCGCGAACGCGCCATTCTCTATATTTGCTCTTCTTTCCCACCCCCACAAATAATAATAACGCGTCACTTAACTTTAAATTGCATAACGTAGTTCAATTGACGAATGAATGAGCAGAAATCGAAGGATTCCAATGAACTACTCGTAATTGGGCTTTAGGTTGACTTTGTTGTGATCTTGTCAATATCGCGCAGAAAAAACGAGAGGAATTTCAATTCTTCGAGACACGCAAGAGTGTGGACATTATAAGAACAAATTCACATTGAACGTTAATTGATTTTAGTGAATAAGTATTTAATTAAAATATTCAATATTCGCGCACTAAAAAAAGTTATATCGGCGCCCTGACTTTGCTCTTATTCTAAATTTATCAGTTCAAAATACTCTCTTTCCGGATTATAAAATCCAAGCTATGATATAAATACTAAAAAATTTCATAATCAGTTTAATTAGACAGTTTAATTAGACAGTTATTTATTGTTTATTGGAAATTGATATTTGGATTTTGTTTATGAGAATTTGTACAATACGTTAATTATTGTTGCATTTCTGAAAAATAAAAGATAAAGTGTGTATGATGTGTGAGTGTGTACACGTACATATGTGGTGCAAGAAATTTCGACAAAAGAATTTAGTAAAAGATTCCTCTCTTTTTATCTGATGCCCGCACATCGTCCTTAAATAAATTACGCGCGTAATTTACATGACTGGGACATTCGTGTTTATGTTGATATCGCTAACGTAAAACAGTTCCTTATTGTGCACACATCATTACGATAATTCAATTGACAAGGAAGAGAAATTTTATCTCCTCTTTATCTATTAATTATAATTATATAAATGACAAATATATATACGCGGCTATATTATACACGTGCTGTTATATTATTAATTATGCATTAAACAGGGTAAACAAAAAAAGAGAAAAAGAAATAACTTTTTTTACATCGGGTACATGCGTCACGTTGAACGGCAGCCATTTTGTTTTTTTTTTCGGGTAAAAAAATAACGTGCACGCGACAAAGAGAGAAAAGAAAAAACAAAACTATGTAATAATATGCGTGCAAACGAGTCAATTCTTAACGAACGTTAAGCAATACTTCTTCACGACCACAAAAAAAATGTACAGCAAACGGAACGACAGAGAGTAAGGCATATTAGATAGAGCCAATCACAGAGTATTCTCAAGTTCCTAAATTATACGCACGGTGTATAAACTCAGTTTCATTCAAAAAAACAAAAAACCAGAAAAAAATAAAATAAAAAAAAATAATGAGCAGTGCATCGAAACCGAAAGAAGTGAGAAATGAAAGAGAGCGAATTGCGATCGCGTATGTCTCATCACATTTTGTATATCTCTCATCCCTTTGTGAGTAAACAAAATGGTAGCTGTCTCGTTATGGCCCAGTTGACAGAAGCGTGATATTCTCAAACAAATGTTCAAAATAGACATATTACATTAAGGTAAAATGGAAAAGGAAGCGATTCGGATCTTAATATTCGGACAATCGCCTTTTTTGACCTCTTGCGTTGATATCTGAATAGCCAAGAAACACACGTGAGTCTGTTTTCTGTTTGTACGTAATTACGTACGTAGTTTGTAGACAAAGAATAATGAACTTACACATAAAAATTCTACTTTATTGAGAACAACGCGTTACAAGATAGATATACTAAAATGAAATGTAGGTACGTATGCAATAGACTTGTCACGTGCAATTAAATGGATGCAAGAGACATAACTGGAAGTTTTAATCTTTACAGAATCTGATTTTAGAACATATAATTTTAACGCAAGAGGTTAATTAAAAGCATATATAAACGCTTTCGTTGAAACTTATTACCGTAAGAATTATATTACAACAAACTAAAATTAAAAACTTTTAAATTTATTGGAAATAAAAAAAAACGAAAAGTATCGAAATACATAAATATATCCGATATATATTATGTTTAATTTACAAAAATAAAATACGTTTTTATTACCGAAACGAAGTACCAGATGTATAAATACCGTATAAAATAGTTAAATACATCATGAAAAGTATTAGATAGATATTTAAATTGATTGGTTACTATTCAAAATTATTTGTTGTGGTTGTTTGTTATTAATTAATTTATATATTAGTATGTGAAGTTTGTGTATGGAGCACACACTCATATTTATCTTTTAGTGAAGGCTTTCAACTGGCAGTCATGAAATATTCTTGTTTTTCAAAACAAATTCGCGCGTTCTCGTTCTCTCTTTACGTTAGCATTTTCTTTTCGCTACAAATTAATGATATCATTTAGTTTATTATCACATACCTTGGCACCAAATTTATTTTTTTGCGTATAAATTTATTAGCCGAAATTGTAGGAATACAATGCAACGGTGTCAGCCGCAGTAATATACAATATATATAGTTTACATGAACAGTAATAAATAAGAAAAACCAAGATTATTCGGTGAATTTCGTATGGAAGTCGTAAAGATTAATTCAAGCACATACACGTACATATAAACAAGGACATAACACCAGTTCAACAGAACGTAGAGCGTAAGCGCGAGATTTTTTTGTCATACATAGGCTTAAGAAAAGACGCGCGAGATCGCAGTGAAGAGAGAAAGAGAAAGAAAGAAAAAAAAAGAAAAGTATTAAAACATTTTACAAAATTGGGGAGAAAGGAAAAGATGAAAGCAAACTTGTAGAACGTACAAGCGTACAAGTCTTTTCGCGATCGAAAAGCGAGAGCCGAGAGAATTCCGAACCGCTTAGAAACTACATCCACTTGATAATAAAAGCATTTTAATATTCCGAGCAAGTTACGAACAAACAACTTTATCTTGTTCATTATTCAATCATATGTTTACAGGTTGTAACGTTTTTCTTTCTCCGTAAGCATTCAAAGAGATGTAAGAAATATAATAAAAAATACCAAAGTGAAATATGGCGCGAGATCAAAAAAGGAATCAATTATTGTTAGACTGATCTTAGTTTAAAAGGGTGACAATATAGTATGAATTGTAATCTTTCCAGTTTGATTTAATTAGAAAATTATTTAGAGGACTTTTAGTTTTTTTTCAAATCAATCTAAATATAGATCTTTAATCTATTTTTTAAAGGTCACTATATTTTAAAGGTCCTATATTTTAAACATTGTAATAAGGCCTAATTGTAAGTGAAATTTGTCAATAGTTTTTTCAAATACAAGTTTCATACTTGTTCTAGCTTTGCGAACAAGATCAGCGATCTATCTACTGCCACTCAAGATAAAGTACTCTGAACGATAAATTTACAGTATTCAAGAGCATATATGAATCAGCAAGAGTTTTACTTGCGAAATAAATCTCTCTCAATTCTTTGGTGAAAAAAAACTTAATTATAGTATTTATATATTTCGGTTTCACTTTAAGCCTTTTTTAGCTAGAACTTTGTTATAAAAAAATAGTAAACTTGAAAATTTTCATACCCGTAATTATGTTGTGCAATACATACTAATTTGTATAAATATAAAACATCAATATATCAAAATTAAAATGCACTCACCATTGCATATCGGCTTTGGAGTATTCGGAGTTCTTCCGGCAACCTTTTTTGGGAAAAAAGAGAAAAAAAGAATTATATATATATATATTTAAATATATATATATAAATATATATAAAAAATTTATGTATACATATTTATGTATACATATTCGAAAAAATCTACGATCAATTATTAATTAGAAAGAAACGCGATCGTAATATACAAATAAGAAAGACGAAGAATGAAAGGAAAAATGAGAAAAAGGAAGAATGAGAGAACGAAAGAAAAAAGAGAACGAATGTGTGAAAAATGAAGTATGTAAGGAAAATAAAAGAATAAAAAAAAGAAAGAGAATAAAAAAAGAGTATGTGTGTGGTGAGAAAGAGAGAGAGAGACAGAGAGAAAGAGAGATGAGTTTGTAAGAAACAAGACAAGCAAAATTATATGTGAGTATAGTCCATTGCGTTTATATTTATAAATATAAAATATATTAATATTGAAATATTACATATATCTATATATATCTAGTATATAAAAATATAAATATATAAATATGAATATAAAAAAATATACATATATATATAATATAAATATATATATATATAAATATACATATTAAATAATATATTAAGAAAAGCAAAAAATATATTATAACTATATATATAAACGAGATATATATATATATATACATATATATATATATATAAATGCGAAAAATATGAAGATATGAGGAGATTATGGAGATAAACAGATATATTGAGACATTGTTTTATGCATTTGTACATATAGTTGATGTTTTAAAGCTAATATACTATTGTACTGAAATTTTTGGATCACCACCGATTGCGATATAATTATTGAAGAATGTTCGGTGAGGGCAACCGGGGGTTGAGAAGAAAAACGATTATGCATGAGGCGCGGCTAGAATAGGCCACAATAATTCTATGTCAAGCCTATCTGTAATACCCAAAAGCTTTTTTTATTAACATTATGTTTTAGATTAAAAAGAAAAACGAAATAATTGCAAGAATGTGAAATAATCGAAGTAGAATAGCAGCACATCGATTGCTCGTCATATTCAGCCGCCCCTCGTGCGCATATGATATATATATATATACATATAAATACTAAGATAATAATTACCTACTTACGTGATGAGCGATATACATACGTATATATATATATATATATGTATATATATATAAACATGATGAAGAAGAACATAAAGAGAAAGATGAGGTAAAGTAAGATGAAAGAGGAAGAAGGAAAGGTAAAAAAATCACGCAGAGCAGATATTAAATTAATTAGTTAAGCAATTTATATATATATATACTCCGTAAATGAGCAGCGAACCAATAAAAGCGGGAAGTTTTCGAAACACATGACTGGAGATTATACTAGACGCTAATATATCACACAAAAACAAACTTTTCATTCTCAGAACTACACACAATTGACACTTACACGTTACACAATCGCAATGATCCAGTTTGCGATGTTAATTCTCAGCGCGAATCGATGTAAGACGTGAGGAAATAACGAGATGAGAAAAAAAGAGAATGTATTACGCGTAATACACAAAAAAAAATATATCAGCGATGAGATGTGAGATTACCATTAAGGAATTTTAACAAACGTTAATCGTGTAATATTGTAAGAAATGTCCTATTGATAAAATCAAAGCGCTATTGAACTTAGTGACTAATAATCAATTAATCGCGACTCCTTTGTGGTACTCGGATATCGGCCAACAGAAGTTGCAATAAGTAAGTAAAAAACCGAATATATTAAAATCTTTATTGGTCAAATTTTGACCGAATTAAACAACCGAATATTTTTTTCTCTCTCGTTTATCGCACTGAGAATCACATTTGTTATAACGTTGTCGGAGAATTATACAACACAAAGAAACAAACAAACAAATATCATTCAAGTACGCATCTCACTTCATATGGAAAAAGCAATATAAGTAATAATTTAAACGGCGAAGCGCGCACTAAGCAGATCGCACGCGCAGAATTTTCGTAATTAATTGTTATTATCGCCTATTGGGAGAAGGGGGAAAAGGTAAAATAGACAAGTATTTAAGCATATTATCCATTTAAATATATGAAGTTTTACGCGAAATTTTTCCGCGCTTCTGCCTAATTGCGCGGCAATGATGGCCACTAAATTACTCCACACGCAATTCTTCGAAGAACCTACCAAATGTTCAAACTCGATAGGAAATACGCGATCTTCTACACGTACACACTTACATTCACAAGTATACATAATTTAAATATTTAAAGATTATTGCGCATTATATTTTTCACATATAATCGCGTTGTCAATATTTAAGGCACCGATCCGGCAGATCTCCCGTTGGAGATCCTTGCAATCCGGGTTCCTGAAAAAAAAAAAATATACTGTGCGATCAAGGTATATATCAATAAAATACACACACGCATTTTTTTTTTGCTACAGTAGATAAAACCGCGTATCAACGTCCATCACATACGCGCGCGCATTTACAGCACACACACACACATACACACACAGACATTATCACAAAAGCAGCATCTGCACTGCAATGAGAAGACGACATTTGCACTTCTCTTGGTGTTCACGATATATCACTTTTTACACTAATCCTTTATTTCTCGACTAGAAAAAGATACGTTTTTCGCGAAGCGGTTGGTTTTAGCGTGTTTTCGCTGCGCGACACAAAATTCACGCATTTGATTTTGGTTTCCTCGAACGCAAGAGCCGCTGACAGAGATGAATTTTGACAGAGAGAAAAATAAATTGCAAAATCGAGTTATCCCGTGTAGCTCTTCCCGCGTATGTGAATGGTTCGAAAAATAACACATGAACACAAAAAGCTGAAAACGAAAAGCTCGCTGGAGTCTGTAGATAGATAGCAATTGCGAACTAAATACTTTATTCAACAAGTACGGTTCCCGAGACTACATGCTTCGCTTTCGGAGATACTTCAGTGTGTAAATTACACGTTTTACCTGAAAAACTTGTGAAAATTTCTTGAACACGCACTCTTTCTTCTGCGAAAACTTAAAATATTGAAAGAGAGTAATACTCAGTTAAACGAGTGACTTAAACGGATTGAGAAAGAAGATACATAGTGTCTCGGTTTATTCGGAGAATGACTGGGTCGGTGTGCACATTATTTAAAGTTTATACACATTTGGCGGAAAGTTTCACTTTGAAAGAAAACTCGCGCGGAGTGGACTCCGAGAGTAGAGATCCCGAGAGTAGAGTTTTACCATTGAGATTTACACTCTCGCGAAAATACTTCGTGAACATAAAAGTGAACCATCCAAGCGCGATCTCATAAAAAAAAAAAAAAACCTGTCGCCGAATCGGCAAGTTAGGATTCCGAAAGCTTCGAAAAAAAAAAAAAAAAAAAAAAAAGAGAGAGTCTCAAATCACGTGGACAATTATTTAGTATCACGTGTATCTAATCTTAAGTCCGACTCGTGAAGTCGAATAGGATGAGAATCCTGTGAATTGAAGTTTCGCGATTTTCCTGACGCGGAAAATTCAACTCTTGTTTCTTTTCTGTTTGACTTCTGTTAAACGTTATCGCTATCGATGTTATAATAACATTGCGTTCTCGCCACTTGTGGATTTTTTTTCGTTTTTTTTTTTTTTTAATATTGCAATGCTCTTCTTTTTTTCATCGCGGTTTAATGAAACACTCGTAACCAACTCATTCACCGCCGACCATAGTGCACCGTTGTCTCCGTTCTCGCGAATAACCAAATATATTGCGAGAGAGAGAGAGAGAGAAAGAGAGTGTGTTGGTCGTACAAATTGTAGGGATCGGCAGTGAATGCGTTAAGCTTCCTTATTGTGTTTCTCGAATAAACGTGTCCCGAAGGAAGGTCGTCGTCTCTAAATTATCTTAGTTGCGTTAAATAGAGACGCGCCGGAGAAGCGGCGGTAACGCGTTCGATATAATTAAAATGAAAAACAGCGGACGATAACAATCCATCCGGATACGCACGAATATGTAATGACATAAGTAATAATCCACACAATATGTATATATACGCTATATATACACTCACAAAAATAAGATGTGTATTATTCTCTATTCTAGTTATATACGACTAATGTAATTATTACACTTTGCATATGTTCATATGTGCTGTTACACGTAAAAATTGACAGCTGTTAATATTCTTCCTGTCTGCAAAAAAAAAAAACAAGTACGAAACTCTTCAGTAAAAAGTTTGCTGACCGTCGTGGATCGATCGTCTATGTATCTAGACTCCACCGAAACAAAAAACCAAAAAAAAAAAACAAAAAAAAAAAACAAAAAACACCCTGTCTTTACTGTCATTATTTGAGTCATGTGATTCTCTCTTACAAATCTGTAATCTCGCGGTGATAGCGCGATGTAGAAACAGTTCGACAAAACAGATTCTTCTTCGAAAATGTTTCTTCCGTTTACGACTCATAGAGAAAACTAATAGATGTTTCTCGACCCTCTTGATATATCGATTTCTTCATAAGAGATTTGTTACTTGCCAAGCGTTATCGTATATATGTATATATATATATATATATATATATATATATATATATATATATATATATATATATATATATATATA
>QVOB01004108.1:0-18492 GCA_014839585.1 Pseudomyrmex concolor | reverse complement strand
GAAATGAAATTTCGTCGGGGCTAATTGAGTTTAAGCATGCGAGTGCCTTTCCCGAGAGCGGTACAGGTGTTTCCGCGCGGCTTAATGCGACCTGGAAACGCCCGTTTACAAAAAACGGATAGGATGTGGGTAATATCCTTTGGCTCTCTCGCCCGGACACGCCCTCGATATATGTACGTATTCTCCATACGTCTAATTGTACTTTAGGCGCGGGAACCGTTCTGACATCGCTGTATGTATATCCCGTGTAAATTTTTAAATGCTTAAATTGAAGAGGAGATAAAAAAGTATAAATTTTCAAATAATAAATTTTAATCCTCCGCAGACAGACTCCAAAAACGACCTAGTTGGACAGACTCTGTGAGACCCACGAGACTTTAAAATCGAATATCTCCGCGAAACAAATATTTTTTTATTTTTGGTTTTTTGAATCGAATGTTGAACGATTCTGCGAATAAAAAAAAAAAAAAAATTGAAAAAATCTCTAGTAGTAGTTTCTAACAATAAGATATAAGCGAAAAAATCTCATTTTTACAAGAGACACCGATTTGAAATTTTTGAGTGGATCTGAGAAATCCGTGTTTGTCCGCAAAGGATTACTTTTCTTTAAATATATACGCGTACATACATATAGATATTCTATTTTATAAATATTGTACTAATGTATAATTGTAACTTAAAATTAACAATATTGTAACTCACGTTAATACGTTTATTATTGCGGCTTAAGTGTACTTAAGTACACTTCTAAGAGCAAAAGGCAAAAACCGAGTAATGCTCGCGGTCGCCTTCGCCGCGATAACGATGATTAACGCACTATTTATGCTAATTCTATTAGCCTTGCAACAGTGCATTCGATAATATTATTTCAGCCGTTTCATCGGGCAAAACTTTGCCGCACGCATCGATTTGCGTTTTCTCTAAGAGCGCTTCGCGTCGCGAGGTGGGATTATAATTTCTAATGTTGGACGCGCACACGTGTAGATAAATTATATATACACAGGTAATTTACGTCTATCTATGGAAACGCGTGATATGCGACACGACCGGCCTAGAACACGAGGTAATTCACACGTGCCGGTTTGCCGACTGTTATACCCCCGTAAATACACTAATTTATATATGCGGTTTCACGACGAAAGTTGCGATCGTTTGCATAGCTAATCGTCCGCAGCTTCGCTAATAGTCTCCGCTGGACGAGAAAGAGAGAGAGAGAGAGAGAGAGAGAGAAAGAGAACGAGAGAAGAAGAAGAAGAGTGTAATTCTTTTATTTCGAGAGCAGTATTTCCAATGTCGATGTTAAATACGAGCTGCGTTTGTAATTTCCCTCGTATACTTCGAAATTAATTTTTTATGGACGCGTCATTTAACGAGAATGCTGAAGTTCCCGATTTTTTATTTCGTTTTTTTTTTTCGTAAAGAACTAATGAGTTGAATATTTTGCTAATTTTATTGCAGTTGTTTAAAAGCGTTCGGTATCGTAAAACGTTGCACAGAAATTTTGTATACAAATAGGCGCGATTTGAAATCAAGCAAAAAATAAAGTAAAAAAGAATTTCTAGTTTTATTTGTAAATTAATCTAATTATATTAATTATGGCATTTATATGCGGAAAGTTTCAAATTTAATTAAAATATAATCTGAATAATAAATCTTTACGATAGTCTATTTTATCGTAAGTCGTTATTTTCGGAGTGTCGTCAGACTTCTGGTTTTATGGTCGTTCTCGGCGTGTCATTTATCTCCGCCGATGCACCGTACCCACGTACAAACAGGCCTTCACCGAGGCTCGTTTGTCGCGACAGATCGTTCGCGAGCGATCATCCGGGCAAGCAGGCCCGACGTACGCGATACGCAAAGAACTTACGCAAGAACAACATACGAGAGAGAGAGCGATTTATCCGCAGCGTACACCAGACATCGGGGGATCGCCCGAGTAACGCGATTAAAGACGGTAGTCCTTCGCGAGTTCATCGACTACTCGGCGTCCGAACGTCTTCATCACACAACCGGCCTTCCGACCAATCGTGGTGATATATACTTGCGCGAAAAAAGCGAATCAAAGAACGAAGAGAGCGAATATAAAGAGAAAGAGAGGAAGAAGGGAAAGAGTCAACTCGATGATCGCTCGAACGAAACGAGAACAGTAAGAAATACGAAGAAGCTAGAGTATATCTTTGATCGGGAGAACAATCATCGCAAAACGATATCGTCGATCGAGCCACTATTCGTCTTCGTGAAAATCCGTGGAGATGAGAATCGGCGCAAGAAATCGCGTCTGACGTGTCGCCGTCAATGGCGCGCGCCTCTCTCTTTAATTCATGAAGCTAACCCGGTCAATCGACATTGGCGGCTTTTATAATTCCTCCTTCCTCTCTCCTCGGTACTTTCTTGCAGTCGCGCTGTTCCTATAAGGATCCGTACGATGAAGAAGAAGAGTCTCTCTCGCTTCGGATTCCGCGAAGGTCGCCGCGTTTAGGTCGAACACCTGTACGTACTTTTAAGGCACGACGGGGCGGAAGGAGAAAGAGTTCGTCGCGAGTAGAGTTTATAAAAAGAGATCGCCGATTGGCGTGTCGTTGCCGATTGCGTTGCACGCTTTAAATGTTTCTCTCCCGCGGACTCGCCGACGTCGTAAGAATTCTTCGGATAAGCGACGAGGATATCTCGCGGAATGCCTTACAACAAGACTACTCACGGATAGACGTGACAAGGCGAAATAAGATAAGAGAGATGTATATAGTTTTTATGATAATGAGAAGATTCTTAATTAATACTGTGATACACGAGATTCGCCGATCGATCACATCAACACTATCTACGGGAACATGCAAATTCTATTTTTTTTTCTTTTTGTCTTGTCACAAGACGTACTCTATTATTTTGTGCGAAAAAAAAGATGGACTATCGTGTTATTTTTTGTATCTATTTCTACTATTTTTATCGCTTTAATGCAGTGGATATATATTGCTGTTAAATTATGTGGTTAATGAAAACAAAGTATAATGCATTTAAAAATACGCAGGTAAAACCCGTTGAAAATTGTACACGGTCGCGTTTGTGTGTGTTTTTACGTAAAGTAACAATGTTGCTAACGGTAATAGCTGCGCAATGTTAGTGAAATGAGAATTTTTATGCAAAATTACAATGCGATAGCAGTCGTAGTCTGGCTATTTTTAGTACAAAATTAACATTGCAACTTTATAGAGCCATTCTTAGTATATATTTCATGGTCAGTCGTTCCGTGCACTTTTTCGCAATTGCCACTATTATGTTATTGATATTATACGAAATGTATATTATATTTAGTATCATTTAAAAACGTTATAATCTTAATTTGTTAATTAAATTTACTTTGCCGTGAGCGGCATAATAACGGGGACTTTCTCAGTATTGAAATCTTGTAACGAATATATTATTGCAGCTTTGTACTGTGTATTATAATCCCTTCTGTTTAGTCAAGGTTCTGTCCGTTTTTATTTTAACGTGACTTGCGAAACAAACCCTGGATGACTCGAAGATCCCGAACACGATACGAACACTTCGTCGTTTGACGGCGCGTTGACAAACCTGTATGTACGCGTGTGCTTGTATGTGTAGATATGTATAAGAGCCCAGCGCATTATAACATGCAAAATGTTCCGCGTAACCGTTGGCGAACGTGTCACAATCTTCATTATTTTCTTATGGCGCGTCGTCGGAATTCATCGATTAACCTGCCCTTCGAGGAGGCAATTAACGCCCGGTGGGTTTTAACCGGGAGCTTGCTCAGGATCCTCAGGCGATCCTGTTCCGAGAAGAGGATGACGACTGGGAGAGAGAGCCGGAAGGGGAGAGAGGACCCGGTTTCGGGACGGGGAACGGGAAGGCAATCCATCGAGGGCTCGCATACCGCTGTCTAATCCATTTAACATAAAGCCGCCGTCTCCAGCGTCCCCCGTATCGCAGTCTTGCTTTTTTCCTCGTCTTCTTGCGCTCCGGGAATTCGCGGGCAACGAGTCAATTCCGTGTAACCTGTCGGAAACGTTCCCGAGATCTCTCGCGATGTCGAGAAGCGCGCCCGTTGGGTGGCCCGCGAATTCTCCGGCTGTTCAGAGTCTCTCCCCTTCCTCTTCTCTCTCTCTCTCTCTCTCTCTCTCTCTCGAAGAATGGCAGAAAGCGCGGAGGACAAGCACACACGGAGAGAGTTTCTTTCGATCCGGCCGAGCAGGACCCGCCACGTTCCTGAATCGTACGATACAGCGCGGACGAACAAGATACTTCGGGTTTCTGCGTTCGCTGATCGTATCTCTCAAATGAAAAAAACCGTAGAGGCTGCTGAAAAACCATTAAGGAAGGAAGGAAGGACTTTTCGTTCGAGCGCTCGGAAATTAAGCTCGCGTTTTTATCTCGTTATTTAATAAAAACGTCGGAAGTAATAATTTTAGAAGAATCATCTTTTCTGTTGTATAAGAGCGTTTTTCTAATTGTACGAAATTAAGAGTCCGCGCTGCACACACACTTATACTAATTTGCATTAAACGCGCTTAATTGTCAGCTCTCGGTTGACATCGCATGATTTACGTAGTCTTAGCTTCGCAGTGGGACACTCGCGTTTCGCTCTCGTCGTTCCATTTGTGGATTACCACCCGCCGTCACCGCGCGATTAATAAACCGCGACATAAAGTACCCCAGCGGCCGATTAAACGCACCGGTCCATTAACGTGGCGGGTTAATGAGCGGGTCGCGGCGATGGTCGGTGGTCCCTCGGGAATTACAAAGTGTCCCCCGGTTCTTGGCGTCGTCGGCACGTGGCCTGAGCGCACGGTCGGTCGGACGGGACCGCGCTGCTAATCCGAGATAAGATCTAAAAGGCTTTCGATCCTAATTCGGAGTGTCGACGTTCTTATTTGTATTTTCGTACCTGCGAGTTGCATTCCCAACAGTCGGAAATAACATCCGATGATCCCGCGAGATAGGGCGCCCGAGAAACAACGGAGAGACACGCGCACACGTGTACCGTATATAGGACACTCGGCACGAATGGTTCTCCTCTCTTCACGGAGAAAGAAATCAAGTACGGCTGAAGAAACGACGAGAGCACAGTTCGATATGAATTAATCTGTTCTCAGAAGCGCGATAACTATCATCTTGCGGATTTGATCCACGCGTTTTTGTCGCGAGGAGAGACCCTCTTCGAAGATAGAACTTACGTGTGAAGTTTGATATGTATAAAAAGATGACGAGAAGAGAACGTTACTAATTGCAATTCTTATTCGTTGTATCGTCACCTGAAGGTTTGAGTGTTTTAAAATCTTCTACGATTTTTTGAAGACATCAGTTCTCAGGTGACGATATAATGAAATAAATAAAAAAATCTTCAAATAAGAACAACTCTGATATTTTTACAAACAAAAGACATTTTGAAAAATTTTAGATTTGCGAGCACGTTGATTTTTTTTTCACATACATAAATGTTTTCGTGAGCTCGTTGCAAAAGACATTCTTCAATTCGAAAAAATTCTCGCGTATCGTGAGTCCAGGGTGGACCTGAGGACTCGGATTAATCGGAGACAAGGCAAGCACATTACCGTGGCCTCGAGAGATACAGCAATGGGATAGCGCCACGAAAACCACCGTGAAACTCCGAGAACACCACACTCGGGTTCGTTGGAAGTCCGTGCGATGCAGCTGCTTCTCTCGGCCAACCAGAAAAGAGAAGAGCAGATATATCGTGGGAGAAGGTTAATTCTTCCAGCTTCCTGGAAGAGGTGGGAAAGAAGTTGTCCGCGCGAGAGAAGAAAGGGAGCGAAAGATGTCGCGAAAAACTGCGACCCGTATCAAAATCGACGACTCCTATTCTCGAACTCGAGAATCGTCGGAATGCTCACGACGCAATTATCGAATCAAAACATACCGAGTTATTCCCGTTGCCAGAGGTTCGTCGAAGAGAAACATTTTATATTGGTATTGCAGTTATAATTGCAGCCATTAATATCCACTTAAACAATATTATAAAATAATTACATTGAAATGTGGGTTTCTTAAGAAATCATTTTTGTTTAAGTAATCATTTAGAAATTTTTTATTGAGTAATCATTCGAAATAATCTGCAGATGGCAATATGTTCTGGTTTACGAAAGTTCTTAGTCTTTTCCATCGTTACGCGTACAATATTTTTGTAACACGCTACTCTTTTGTTCGTCTGGGAAAATAGTAAGAAAAAAAAAAAATATAAAAAAAAGACGATCATAGACGCTAATAGAAAATCTACTTAGCTAAGAACAAGTAAAAATCGTCTGTGAATTCCGCGCGTTCATTCGGTGAGACAAAGGACATCCTGCGCGATGCATTTAACGCCGACTCACACCTGCCCCGACTAATTATTCCGCGGTAGTTTACCGAGCACGTGGGTCACACAGGGCGTCGCGGCGGCGTCGGTTCGATGCGCTTCGCGGCATTTCGGAACGCGATTAAACAACTGAAGACGACACACGTCCGCGCCATAACCGACCATGACCGCGGGAGCGACGATGGTTATCGAACGTCATCCCGACGTGGAGACACTTCCTGGATCCCGCTCGAGAAATTCCGAACTCGAGTTTAAGTCGATCGACATAAGTCGCGACTCGAGTTACTACTCGAAGAACTCGACACCTGGTAATTTAGTACGCCAGATAGGTGTCAAAAAAAAAAAAAAACAAAAAAAGAAATAAAAGTTCACGCTCGATGACTCTCGCCATTTTATAGTTTTTTCAGTGTACGTTTTAATTAGGGACTTCCGAGAGTCTCTCTCCGAAGTTTTGTGCGTGAAAAATTCAAGAGGAAATATGTCATAATCTCGAATAATTTTTTTTTCTGAGATTTCCTTTGTAGATATGATACTATCGGCGGAATATATGTCTTCCACGTATTGTTTGGCTAAATTGAATATAGAATGACGGAGATTACGTCATTTTAATTGTTAAAACGATTAAAAATTAACTATCGTATTATTATTCTTGCGTTTAAAACTCAGCAAAATAATAAACTCGCAACGTGCGTACGCATACAGGATGTCGGCGAACAAAGAAGGTCAGAGGTGATCTTCTGCAATCTTATAAACACCACGTGTAAGCAACGTCGTGTCACCGCGGTCGGTCGGTCGTTCGGTCGGTCGGTTGGTGAAAGACGCGCGAGATTTACAAGAGCGCGCCGCGAAGAATGCCAAGGGTAACACCGTAGGCACGACACGAAAATTGCGATCTCTCATTCACTCAGCTTGCGCTCACTCTCTCGCGCCCAATCGCGGCCGCGTGTGCAGCCGTCGTCGCCGCGGTGCACTTAATGGGCTTTAATTGCGACCCCCTGCAATTGCGATTGCTACGTCGCGCTGCTCGTTTCTCCGGGAAACTTACCAGGCTTACACAGCCGAGCGAGCGCGCTCTCTCGCCACGGTTGTGACATCGGGTTACGAGATAAGCGCAGTTACGGAAATTGAATAATAATTGCAGGCCTCGGCAGGCGTCCACCGGCGCTGGTTGCCATCGCTTTTGCCGCGCGCCGTGCGTTTCCATTGCCGGGAAAAGTCTAATAACCCTCTTCTGACGCGCCGCTAGAACGCTCCCGCGCGGCGCTATCTTGACCGATCTCCTTAATTAGAATTCCGTTGGAAAGGTGAAACAATGGGGGACCCGTCGAGTGGGACCATCGTCGCATCGGGTCGCGACAAGCCTCTCACTGGGTGTTCACACTGCGCGGACTGTCGGCGACAATGACGCGTTTGCCGACAGCTTTTGAGAGAGCAAAAACTGCCGACGCGTGTGTGACTTTCGATTCTGAACGGAAATATTCCAAGATTATTTATCTTTTTATTTTTTTTTTTTTTTTTAGATTTATTATTTTTACATTAATCAATCGTTAAAAATTTTTTTTTCTTCTGTAATTTATAGATTGAGCTTTGTGTGTTTACTGAGGAAGCGTTCTATAAGTGTCTATTTAATTCCACTCGACGTTTTGTCATACTGCAAGAAGAGGGAAGGGCGCGCAAGTGCCGCGTGTGTAAACCAAGTTTCGCTCTCCGATTTTGAACGTGCATATACACATCGGTCGTCGCGCGATCGCACACGGTGCCAAGAGAATGACTTCTTGCCGGCCGATGATTGATGACTAGATAAAGCCGCGCGGAGGTAGAGTAATTGACCCTTAAGCGTCTCGCATAAATCAAACGGCTGCGCGCGTCGCGCAAAGAAACGCGGGCTCCCGTCGCGCCGACGACGGCGAAGATGCGTAAGTGGATTTGGAAAACCGGTAAGAAAACCTGATCCCGCACTCTCTCTTTCTCTCTCTTTCTTTTTTATTTCGCTAGCAGTATGTACGATCGACTAATGAAACGCGTACCCGCGCCGGGCGTCGAGGGAGAAAGGGCTGGCCGAGATACTTAATTACTCTCGCGATTTTTACCGCGACAACGCGGGATATATTTTACGCGCGCTTATGATTTGTTTGTTTTACGAATTTACGTAGCGAGTTCGCGTAGATTGCGAAGTTAACGTATGCTACAATATATGCGCGAGGCGGCACGTTACTGGCAGATATCTGAGAAAACGGAGATATATTGAAAAGACATGGATATTTTTTCTTCTCATTATTATTTTGATAATTTCTCATAAAATAAGAGAGTTAAAAACGATTGAAGTTTGTACGAACGTTGTTGGTTTAATGAAAAAAGTAATATCAGGAATTAATGCAAATGACAACATATCGAATGCAATATGGCAAATTTATATGCTCTTTTTTTTCTAGTAATATGCAATAATTTCTCAACTCAAGCTAATTAATTCAAATCAATTCTACGAACGCAATGACAGTGTTCTTTTTTTTTTTTTTTTTTTACTATGCAGTAATTTCTCAATTATTGCATATTACAAAAAAAAGAGCACTGTCATTGCGTTCGTAGAATTGATAGCTGCGCAGCGCGGATTTTTTTCTACGCTCGGTATATTACGCTGTCTCGTTGATTAAGATAATAAAGTCGACAATTTAGGGTTATTAGCGTTCTTATACGAATAACATTATTAACGACGATTTATTTCATTACAAAGCACCGGGTATCATCTCGTGCGCGGCAGTTATTTTTATCGGTATTTTTAATTAACGGCACAGACAGATTAAAAGATCGCGATAAGGACGAAGCAAGGATAACGCACGCGCGAGAAAAAATCCATTATTAATTTATTCGTCATTTATCTGGCCGTTGCGTTAACCGTAATGGCGATTTCAATGCTCATTAACCATCGGTGTGATCGACGATTACCCGCGCGTCTCCGCCTCGGGTTCGTTCGCTATAAATAAACGAATATTTAATTAATCGCGCAAGGTCGATACGTAATAAGGCCCATTAAAGTTTTTGCCGCGAGACGGTCTTGCGGGGCGAGCGCGCGCGCAAGAGAGAGTTACTCTTTTCTTCGGAGGAAGCTCGGGCTTCGTTTTTTTAAGTTAATGCTTAAGAACAACCTGCAAAGGGGCGGCATCGGAGCTCTTACAAGGTGAAATTTGCCCGGCCGCTTCCAAAAAGCTGACTCATTTCTTGATTGCGCCGACAGTATATTCTTCGACAATTATGCAAAATAGCTCTGCCTTTATTCGCGCCCGGCGCATCGCGCTGCCGCTATTATTATTCTTTTGCAGCAATAAAAGGAGAACATCGAGACGAGACCAGCTTCCGCTGTTTCGGTACCGCTCGATGATCGACACGCGGCGCGGCAGTATGCGGCGTTTAAAAATAAGATTCCTTTCTCGATATAATTTAATTAAATTGACGACTCTTCGTCAGGGCAATTATTTACAATCGATATTCAATCTTTTAATTTCGAGATAAATTAATATTTTTATGAGATAAATTACTATTCAAGTAAAAATTTAATTCTCATCAGTATTGTCGCCTTATAAATTTGCGGTGTGTGCTAAGGAAAACAAATTACACTTGTGAAAAAACACGCTTTCATGTATACAATTTTGATATTAATCACTGCCACCATTTCTGTACAAATGTCACGTAGCCGGACGTAGCAGGAGAGGCGGAGAGAGATTGTACCTCGACTACGTACTTCCGTCGCGTCCCGGTCCCATCATCGTCGTCATCGTCCGGTGAACGAAGACGTGGCGCGGCAATTCTTTCCGCGTTGCGCAATGCAATCGCGCGCGTATGTCCCGGCTAATGCGATTAAAAAGGCATAACGATTACGTTCAATTATTAACAATTACAAGGCCGGCAAAAACCGTAATTACCCACCATTAATCAAGACAGCCGGTCTGCGTTTCTTCGCTGCTGCACAGCGCGACGCATTGCTATTATAGAATGGCGCGGATACACGATATACTTTATATATATATAATGCGGTACCAGGCACAAAGCAAATGCGTGTATGCGCACAACAGCCGAGTTCACACGCGAATTTGCCGTGCGCGCTAAATCAAATTCCGAAGTAGTTCTGAAGCGAGTGGACAAAAAGCAGCCGCGCAATCTTGACTCACAGATTGCCGCGCGCAAGAAAGTAGCAAATAATAATTGCGCGGAGATAGAAAAAAAAAGTATACTTAATTTGTTCGTCCAAGGTAATCGCATGAGCGTGTCGCATTAATATTTTTAAGCCATTTATTAGAGATTGTACAATAAGAAAAATGAAAGCCGTCGTCTTTCGATCGGCTTTGTCTGATCAATATGTACATACACGGTATAAGAATGAGGAGATGTATAAATCAGGGAGTTAAATAAAGTCTTCCGCAGAGAGGAACAGCGCATAATAAGAAGATAACGCACTTAAAGAAATAAAATTTTGTTGCCATCGTTCACAGTTACATGTGATGAAGAGAGAGAATATGTGATTTCTTTTTCTTTCCCTCCCCGTTGTAAAATTTACCACTCGCAACACAATTTTTCAACGATGCCTTTAATCGTGTCCCCGTACACGTCACATGTAACCATCGAGCGGAAAAAAAAAAAAAAATTTACGATGCCCTGACCCGCACGTCATATAATTAAGCGGGTGAAACGCACGACTTCGGCGTGGTCACCCGCGTGTCTCTTACACCGCCACCGCCGCCGAGGCGAAATTAATCGTCGACGTCGTCGCTGATTATTCAGCTGGACGCGCAATTTTTACCGCACGATAGAAAATGCAGCGCGCGCGCGCGAGGCACGAAGACGACGCATGTGTGCGAGGGACGTGATTTAATAATTGTTAGTGACACCACTGGTAATTAACTGCTGTGGATAATTGTGACTGTATTTAAGACTTGCCGACTGGCAGCCGGTACACGCTCTTTCGCGGCCGAAAGACGACGACGACGACGAGAGAAAAAGAAGAAGGGAAAACGCGTGCGCGTCGTCTTCCACGCTTGTCGTTGTGTGTGTTCTTGGAATTACCGCAAGGACAAGACTAATGTGCGCGACAACGATACCTCGCGCGCATTTATACAGCCGGTCCGAGGCAACGCACGCGAGATTTATGCACCAGGACGAAGGCGACGACTGCATATACGCCGCGACGTTGTCGCTTTTATAAGGAACGCATTTACAATCAAATTTGTGCGTGTGTTAACCCGTTGAGACGCCGCGAAATTTCGTCGTCGTTCCACTCACAGGGGGGTCGTCCCCGATAGGGTACTTCTACACGCGATAATTGGGAACGTAACGTTTGCAATCTTTAACATCTCGTCGGATATGAATTCACATTTATAATAAAATTAAAAGTAGAATTATTCAACGATCACTACGTAATGTACACGTATGCGAAACGATTTTTTTGTTTTGTTTTTCGTTTTTCAAGAACGCATAATTTTACGAAAGCGTGCGCGTTGAAAACGACATTACGTAAGTTAACATCACGATAAAAAAACAAACTCATAGAAACACAATCTGTATCAATCGCGCTCACTTGGCGCGAATAAAAAATGCGATCCGCAATTACGCGAGATTAAGGATTATACAGGTTCGACGAAATAAGAAAAAAAAAATGAGCATCGCGATTTGCGCGACGAAACCTCGGTCAATCGACACGCAACTATGAATTTAGATGTAGATTGGAACGCGGCGTGCCAATTACATTTTGCACGTATAGCTAAACTCTGTGCAATGGGAAGCGCGTGATTTATCACGTGTGTGCAGCCGGCTGCTGCGCGCATCTTTCTCTTAGAGAGCGTCGTCGTAATGATCGTCCGCGCGAATCGCTACTGACGATCGACAGGCGCGCATCTGCCTAGACGATTATTATCGATTAATGTCTGCTCGCAAGGCTCACACCGATCGGCACCGATTGGCTCGTGCTGCTGATTGCCAAAAGACGAAAAAGATCCGAACTCCGGGCGGTATAATTTCATATCGATTTCAAAAAGGAAATAAATTACTAAAGTTTCGAGTCTTTCTTCTGCTTGTCTACACAATCGATTCTATAAGTAGACAATAAGTAAAAAAAATATATATACACAGCAGTATAGTAGCGTTTGTGCAATTACTTAGCCGGACGATTGCAGTGAACAACAATGTAAAACGACTGACTTGTTTGTCTTTGCGCGAGAGAATATTATCAGGTGATAAAGTGATCACCTGATGCGCACGCGCATTGAACGTAATTCAAATTTTGTGAGCTATTGATCTATAAAGATTTCGCGATTAAAGAAGCTCGAGCTATATTCATCTCTGAGAAGATTTTCTCTCTGTCTGTCTGTCTCTTTTTCTCTCTTGCGATAATCGATAGTGTGTACACTATTGCGGCTACTATATTGACAGACACCGCGTGTGCGCGTATACATCAAAGTATCCAAAGCACGGTGAAGTGTGCGCAAATATCGCCGGCAGCGGACAACTCGGCATTCTCCGGCGATCATGTGTGTGCAGAAGTCATTAACGATCGCTATCGAAGATCCGCGCACGGACGTAGAACGAAATGGTATGTGTGTGCACACGCCGTGACTTTAAAGAGGCTACCACGCAATCTACCGTCGGAATTAATTTTTATTTGCGAATCGGCATATTGTGGCGTGCCCCGTGCGCTCTCTCGTCGACGAAAGATCTCGTCGGTGATCGGCGCGCGTGATCGATGATCGGCCGATACGCCGGACGCCGCGCAAAATTACACTAGCCGCTATCGCCGCGATCATTAATTACTCGCGTGTGCGTAAATCGTCGGTGAATGCTTTCTCCGGGAGTCGATAATGGACCAATTTGCAGATTGTAAACGAGAATCGCGCGCACGAGGAGAAAGGGGAGAAGAAGGAAGAGAAGAAAGAGGAGGAACGTGATTCGGCATCGCATTTCGAAACGCATACAATCGCAAATGTTCGTTGAACTGATCGTGAATGAATGGACGAAAAAAAGAACTTGTGAAAAGAAAATGCATCTTAGGTTGTTGCACACAATTAAAAAAACTTTCATATCTTCTTTTTTCTTATCTTTTCATGTACCGAACATTGTAGTTGTATCTGCAAAAGAAAAATCCTGTCGACGCCTATGACGTTGTTTAATCCTCGCCTTTCTCCGACTTCGTCAGGAGATAATGCTTCATCGGCGCTTGCTGGCGTGCGTGTGCGCATATATACGTACACAACACATACACGTGCTAACGAGCACGCGTCCCAGTTTACACGATAATCTTTACAACGTAATAATCGTCGGATACGTGAGCGGGGACGTTTCGTCGTCATAAATACGCAACCGCGATCGCGCCGCGCGATCTACTCGGCCGCATGATCGAGAGAGAATCGAACGCGCGCATAGTGAAAACGTTGGCGGGTCGTTTTACGGATCGTTGCCGGACCCCGCTCGCGGAACGGATTCGTATTGAATCGCGCGAGACTCGAAGTCGTAAATATCGCGGCAAAAAAAAACTTCCCGGGAATATTCTCGCCTTGACTGAAAACGTGGCGCAATTTACGGCTGTAAAATAATTTGATTGATAACCGTGTTTTGTTATTAATCGTAACGCAATAGAAAAGTATTACAGTTTCTCCGCGGCTCGTAAATTGTTTTATTACTTCTATCTATTAAAAACCATCGTCATCGGGTACATTTATTGCATGCGCAACGATATAAAAGTATTTGCCACATTGTTAGCGTCGAGTTAGCCAGCAAATTACTCTTGTGACAAAGATATTTGAGAAATGCAAAAAAAAAAAAAAAAAAAAAAAAAAAAAAACCGTACCTGTTTTTTTGCGATGGTTTATCGTCGATTAAATCGATATCGGCACACTTGCGTAAATCGTCGTCCGAGAGTCAATCTTTTTGTTGCATAATGGACCACAGAGAATCGGGCCTATCGGATCGGATCGCGCGGAATTACACGAGTCAGTAGACCGTCGTAATCGGTCTACCAAGAAATCACTTTTAAACCACTCCCGTTCTTTCATCGCGGATTAATTACAACGCCTTTTGCGCAATAATTGAATAAAACATCACGTTTTTAAATTAAAAAGAGCTAAAATATATAGAGCATGTCTGAAATATTATATGTAGCTGCGCACGACATGACAAACATTAACCTTATGTGAACTTCATTAATTTTACTCCGCGTTCGACATTTTCAATAATCATAAATATTAAAATTATCCTTACCAAACGTGTGTTTTTTTTATATTAAATCTTATTTCAATTACTAGCGCACTTTGCGTATTTTTATTTTAGCAAGAAATTGTAGGTATTTTTTATCGGTAAAAGAAACATAATATCGCGTACTTTTCGTTTTTTTAATAGCGGTAGAGTTATTAAGATCATTTATCTCGACGAAACACACAGAGTGTTCAAGGATGGACGATCCAAAGGGTCAAAGGTTGCTCTCACACGTCCGGAGCGCGCGTTCTCGGCTGTTCCCGTTTCGTATCTTGCAATCTTAACGGCGTTTTTCAAGCCATTACAAGAACCAAACAAGCGGGAAACCTTACAAGCGAATTCGCGACGCGTCGGGCGCACATTGCCCGTATCCGGAAAGTAACATATATCCGGCGTCTATCTGCGCCGTTATCGCGGCAGAAGCGAACGGACCAGAGGATTCTCGCCGATAATTCGTAATTGCCGTTTATTATCGCGCGCGAGGGATCGAACACGAACGAGCGACGCCGGTTCGTGTCGCAGGACGCATTGATGCGTCTATTAGCGCGAATTTGCAAGTATGATTCGATGTAGAAACATCTTTCTCGAGCGCGACGTCGTCCTCGTCGTCGTTGTTGTTTGACCGAGGTGCACGAACCGGCGCAAAAAGGCGAACCACGAAGACCGTATTAAGTATCGTTCACACAACTCTCTCGGTGCGGTAGTGAGTACCCTACGATAATATCGCAATCGTAACTGCGCATTTTCCGCATACCGTTCGCAACGAAAATTAGAGCCGGTTTTTACAACAGATCCGCAAACGTTCTTTCTATCTCCGCGATTTTAATTAATTAATTATACTAATATAATCGAGCTATTTAAATATTCTGTTTGATTATCGAGTTAATTAAATCTCTGTATAATTGACATGCGTGCTTATTAACTTAACAATGATTGCAAGCATGTAATATCAGCATGTAATATCAAGCTGATTAGCATCAAATGTCACGTAGCACGATAGAGAATATGATTTGTAAATCGGTTCAATCTCGCACGCGTATGCGCAAACTATCTCATTGTCAGTCGTTACGGTTAACTAGACAGATCGTTTAATAACACAGTGGAATAAAAAGCAGAAGGCTGTTTTTTTCTCTGCATCGTCTTTCTGTGTCAAGAGATCGTTTTACAATGGGCATTTCATTGGCCGTCGGTGTTAAAAGAAGCACGAATTCTATACTAATACGCAATTACACTTACGAAACGAGTACGACGATTAGATCCAATAACGAAAAGAGAGAGAGAAAAAGAAAGAGAGACGACGGCAATGTTTTATATAATTTGCGCGAGATCGACGCGAGAAATCTCGGAAAAAATCTGGAAAATAACTTACTACTTGACACTCGCGCGGAATGGATTAGCGGGTAATTAACAGTCGACACCCGCGGTGCATGGTGTATGTACACAGCGGACGTTGTACACCGCGAAGCAATGAATCGGTTCCGCGAAAAGAGAAGGGGATTCCTCCCTCTCAGCGCGATTTTTTTCTCAGTCGCTGTCCACCAGAAGTAAAACAGCGCATAAAAGAGGGGAAAATTCTATTTCTCTCTGCCGACTCATTGCCCCGCGATATATACGTCGTGTTTGCATAAACGGCCACAATGACGTAGCTAATTGGCTGATTGCGACGTGCTAATTTGCACGACCGTAAATTCCGCACACGCAATGCATATTGCGCGTGCAACTTGGACGCGCAAATGTAGCAGAGAAACGATGCGATTTTTCAAGTCGCTTTTCGCACTCTGCGAACGTCCGCACGTTTCACACGACATTCGCGACCTGATGAGCAAGACGAAATTGCTTGAATCTTTATTATCATGTAAATGTAAATCAGAATTTTGTCAAAATAAATTACAATCGATCGTAAGATGGTGCGATTTTATTTTTTTTTATTGGAAAATATGTCAGCGGAATGATCGAAATATGTACTACGTTACACGCACATTATGTGATGCGTACGTGCAATATATGAAGAAATCAACATGTGAATGAAGAAGTTAGTTATTGCAAGAATGAAGAAATATCTATACAAGCTAATATATACAGAAAGTTTTAATGGCTGCGTTGCATTAACGAAATAATAAATATCGTTACGTCTCTCCCCCTCCTCCCTCCGAGATTAATCACCAGCTGCTACATCTTTGCAATTCGCTCTATCGTTTCTAATCGAGCGTGACGTATCTAATTGAACATTCATGATATTGTCAAGGCGCGCGGGAACAGACGATCGGAAGAAATAAATGGACGCTCGCGAGATCGAACTCGCGGTAAATTAAGTATAACGTCGATGTGTGTGATATGTAGATTGCTCGTTTCGCGATGGAATCGCACTAAAACACGTTCCCAACGATGTTTATTACAGAGTGCGGTTATATACTCGCGACACATAAACCAGCCAGCGTGCATTAATCCGCGTTGGGAAACAACCTTCGACGAGATAACGCGAAATATATAGTTGTAGCATAATCGACGATTCGTGTCTTTGTATTGAAAACAATTTATACCACGTGACACTTATCAATTCGCGCTAATTAAACATTTGCATTTTCCGATATATATTCGAGCGTTTGTGTATACGTGCGTCATGTTAAAATTACGGTAGCGTCGATCAGAATAATAGTCTACTGTGTGAATTGACTTTAGCCTGTCAAAGTGATATAATGTCAATTAATTGCAATTAATTCGAATTTATATAAATTTCTATAATTTCTCTATGAATTTTCACACAGAAATTTCTGTGTGAAGAAGAAAAGAAAATATGTAACAAATGTTCTTCACACTACAGCAAAAATTGTTGAACATATCCATAAGAGTTTGCGTCGAGTACTGAAATCATCTAGCAATCAACATCTGCGTCTTTCTCTGCGTTAATTTTCTTATCTCCGCGCGAAAATCAAAGTTGACTTTCGCATTGATACGGGGCGAATGAGTTTACAGCGTCAAAAATCGACACGATCGAACTTTGTGCGCGCGCAGGTCGTATTTGTTCGTTCGATTAAATCGAAGAATTTAATACGCCTTATCGCAAGAGAAGAACACAAAAGGAAGAGAGGAAGAGAGTGCGCGCGCTTAGAGAACGATTCTTGACTCTATATGGCACGCAGTGAAATTATAGTGTTTACGCGAATTAGATTTTGGTTTCGGTAATTTTCAGTTAATAACGACGAGGCGAACTGGTCGGCGAGCGAACGCTAAGTGCGGCTTCTCTCTTTCTCTCTTTCTCCCTTTCTCCTTCCTTCTTTTTTCACATCGATGAACTCGTAGTTGCACACATTGTGCGTGTGCGCGAACAAAAAAAGGAAAATCCAAAGCGAGTTTTAGAGGTCTCTTATATAGGTCTCTTATATTGTCGGTATTACGCGCGCGGGCTACTACCTGCATTATAAGCTCATTTTCTATAAATTGGCTCGATTAAAAAACTGCCGCTTAAGAATCGCGTAAACCGCTTCTTTTTGTCCCTGTATCTCGCGCGCTCGCCCTTTTTTTTTTTTATTTTTTTTTTTTATTTTTTATTCTCCATTTTCTATCGAATCTCTCCCGCGCGCGGGCTTCTTCGCCTTCAGAAATTTGCTCAAAATCGACCGCCGTTTTCTCTAAAGACTCCTTCGCATATATATGATACCGATGCGCGTATAAGAGCCGCGTTTTATACTAATATGCGCGGAACGTGACGAGGATACTTGTGGTCGCGTTGCGAAAATTAGGCTTCTTGCAGGATCTAAAGATCTAAGACAATTTAATTAAAAAATAATAATAATAATAATAATGAATTACATACTTTGGAAAGATTACGTTCAAACATTTTTTGATCTGATTAACAAAAAGATCAAATCTTCAATTTTTTAATTAATCTCTTTATTTACACAGTGTGTAACAACATCAGCTTGTAATTC
>QVOB01004107.1:0-25523 GCA_014839585.1 Pseudomyrmex concolor | reverse complement strand
GAGTATATATACATAAACATGTAAGCAAAGATATAAGAAAAATACATAAAAATTCTATAAAAATATATAACAATGTTTAACAATCAAAATAAAAATAAAAGATAAGAAAAATACAAAATAATACAAAATAAAAATACAAAAATAGGAAATTAAAATATTGCTACAAAGAAAATATTGTGTAAAATTGATACAAAACCAAAGAAAACAATAAAAGTAGAACTAGTTAACACACATTTAGTAAGTAATCATGATATTCACTACGGAATGTATCAAAAGACTCTCTGCGTGAACTGGGATCGCGTTCCATGTGTCAACAGAAACACACCTAAAAGAACATCTAAAAGTCTCAGTTCGTGATTGAGGCAGAACAAGAACGTCTCTCTCAGATCTTGTGCTGCATGACCCATCATCACGTCGAAAAACAAATGTATCATACAGCACTCGCGGCCTACGAGACTCAAGCACCTTGTAAACCATGCATCCAAAGAGAGAGAGAGAGAGAGAGCAGATAATTGTATCCAAACTGCAAAGAAACAAAAAATAACAGCACGCTTCGTATATTTTTCTCTATTTACAATAACAATATTTTTATCGGATTATCGAATGTTTGAATGCTTGAGTTTCTTGAAGTGACTTGTGAAATTCTCGCGGCGACGTTTTCACGCGGTTAAATAAATTTATATTGATGGATTTGATAGTGCGAATATACCTATAAATTTCTCTCTCTTCTCGAATCCGTAAGCAAAGTAGTAGCTAATAAAGCGAATTTAAAATTCACGAGTGCTTCAACTTATTGATTTCAAGCACATTAATGAAATACCACGGCCACGAAGAAGAGGAAGGTTTGCCGTAGAATCCTGCGGCATCCATCCAGTTTCTATTGACAAAACAGCGTTTAAAGAAAATACTCCGAGTAAGCTCACAAACATTACTTTCATTTCTCTCGAAAAAAATGGCGCAAATATTCGGGACTCGAAGAATTACGAGGTGAACAATTGCCGATTGCAATTCTCGAGATTTTTTTCGTACTTTTAACAAGACAGAAGAAAGTTTGTTATCTGCGAGAGTTTCGAGAGACATCTCGCGTGACGCGTAAATTGTAAAAAAAAAATCAAACTTATACTAGAAAAGATTATTTTAGACATTTCTCTCGGTAGTCGCTTTTGCCACTATCTCGTCGTTAAGTGGTCGAGTATATCATTTGACCAGCTCGAGAGACGACAGCGCGCTTTTGTCGCCGAAGAGAGAGAGAGAGAGAGTGAGAGAGAGAGAGAGAGAGAGTGAGAGTCGTGACTGTTCCGAGTATTATTTCTCTCGCTGATTGTGAGCCGAAGAGTTGTAGCGCGGATCGGCGGAAACGTAGTTTCTCTGGTTGTTTGCGTAAATGTCGCGAGTAAAGTCGGTCCTCGGTTTCCATCCCGCGGGACGATCCATCTCCAGAAGTTCTTGGAGATTACCCTGAGAGCGAAAGCGCAATGGAGGAGACGACGCGCGGGAGAGACAGGGCGAAAGAACGACGAAGGGAGATCGACACAGCGTTGAAGAAAAGAGGAGAGGAGAAGAGGAAAAGAGCAAGAGAGAGAGACAGAGATAAACCACAGAATTGCTTTTGATATCCGCAGAATCGGGACCACAGCGGTAAATCTTGATGACGACCGAAACGCGCGCGCGGAGAACTCTGTCCTAGTCTCCGAAAGGTACATAAACAAATTGCGATTTGTCTCGGGCAAAGTCGAAGTTGTGTTTCGGCGATTGTATACGGACGTGTGATCGATGAGGAACTTGGGGAGAAAGGAGCTGCGAATGAAATATAGGATAACGCGGATTTGCGCGCGCAGAGAAACAAATAATTATCTTTATCGCGCGCATTTGGATCGCGAAGAAAATGCTATACGTGTGCACCGCACGTACATATCGCGACACGATCGTTGTGAAGCTCGTTTACGAGAGCAGACACGTGCGCGCGCGCTCCTCGACTTGACACGCGCGTAAGCCGCGATTTATTTACGAGTCCTCTCCGTAAGATCATTCGCCGCGCGGATGTTTTCCTTCGCAAGAAGGATCGCGAAAGAATTTTATACGACGTCCGACCCGGCCGACATAGAACCGTGACCTGTGCCGACCCCCGTGGGAGTCGAGCGAGTGAGGTCGCGACTACGCTCGAATTCTAATCCGGCGTCGCCGCAACGTGGCACGATATTTCGGCTTGTCGGAACATCTCTTTGCTCGTCTCTGCTGCAAGATTATATATATATATATATATATATATGGATCGTGTAGAACATTCAGAACACGCTACGCGCGCGCGGATATGTTGCGGGAGTGTCTCTGAGTTCAAAAGCGTATTGACATCAGACGATATTGGCACTCGATATCACACAAAAGCGACTTAAATTTTAACCGAAATGGATACTCTAATATTCTCGAACATAAAAGTTCATTTTCCACTGCAATGTAATTATGATTCACATTACAAAAATTGATTAATATTAATCCATTTCCGTTCATTTTTCTCCATTTTTTCAAATTTATTTTTGCAAAGAGTTTCTTTATAGAAATAATCTTTGTTGAGAGAGAGAAAGAGAAAAAAGTAATCTTTATAATCGAGAGAGAATTTATTTTCAATTCTACGCGACGAGCTTTTGTTTCGCTGCGCAACACGGCCATTAAGTGTGTTCCATATCTTTGACGGCTCTTTGCCTCTTTTCTTCTAACTCGCGCGAAATGCAAGCGATCGTAAAACCACGGAACAAACGACGTTAGATCACGGAGTAAAGATCGCGAGTGGGGAAAAACGCGAGAGCGATTTGTCTTCGACTTCAGATTGCGACTTTTTGCGGGCAGTCGTTAATAGCTGAGCCGCGGTACACACGTTTCGATAAGGATCGGCTGCCGTTTGTCATGGAGAACGCGCGAATTTTTAACGACGAATCGCAGCTCGCGCGACTCTTTTTCACTCCTTCACACGTACACCCGTTATTGCGCTCGTGTCTTTGTAAATCTCGGAACCTTAAACGGACCGACGATGATTTAATTTTGCTTGCTGGGACATGGAAATCCCTGACCGTGGCAAGTTACGCTTTCAAACGTCGCTCGCTAGTTAAAAAAACCCCAGCAGCTCGGTTATTTTGTAAGCTTTGTTTCAACCATTTCTTTCTTTTAAAGCGAGCGCGCGAGCGAAATGTTGAAAGCTCTCCGCTGGACGTTTTTTTTTTTCAGATCAATCTTTTGGAATAAATTGAATCAAACATATTTCACGTCTGTTTTCACTTTTTGTTTAAAAAAAAATAACAAATGGAAATTATGTTCTTTGTAGATTTACTAAAAAAACAAATTCACTATGATTCTTGAATTAAGAAAAAAAAAAAACAAAAAGAAAACTTGTTGAAACTGTTCAGCATGGCAGCTCGATGGGAAAAAAAAGTAAGTAACGTTGATAACGTCGGATTGGACTAATATTGAAATTTTCTAACGAGTGAGACGTGAAGTAGCCAGACGGGATCGCAAGAACGCGATAAAATATTTGAGGGAGAAAAGGCTCTACGCTGTAACGAATGCAAATATTATTTCAATTGTTCGCGTATCGAATATAGTGTGTTTCCCGCGTGAGAGATGTACCACTTACAAATACATATATAATTTGTACGAAACAGCCATCGGGGCCATCCCCGTTGTGATGTAAAAATACATCGGCGAAATAAAAGATGGCTTGCGGGAGAGATTTATCGGGAATATTCCTGGTTCCAAGCTTCCCTTACGTCGTTTTCCTTTTGGACTTCGACAACTTTGTTCCATTTGCCGCTCGCGACGTTTGCGCGCGCGCGATACGCACCCCGCAGCGTCGTCGCTACTTTGAGGCGCGTATATTTTCGGCCGCGTGAAAACTCGGGACGGGCGGATAACTCGCCCACGGGAAAATCCCGGACCTTCGGGATTAGCTTACAAGCTCACCCGAGAAAGGCTTACCTACTTTAAAGCCGATCAGCGCGAATTCCTGTGTGGCTGCCGTATAAATTTTGCCGAAGGAATCAGAATTTCCGTAAGGCACGCATTTTTCATAGCCGTCGTCCGAACGGCATCGGTCGACGATGACGACGACGACGACGACGACGGGAAATCGCCACGCGGCAAGGGGATGATCAATAGCGTTGAAAATTGAATAGCGGCATAATGTCAACGCTATAAATTTCCACCACGTAGAATCCCGGACAAGATCGATTTTAATTCCTCGCGAGGGAAAACTTTCTCTCCGTTCTTTCCAAGTAAAGAAGAGACTTAGGCTATCGACTTGAGTGAAGCAGCTTTTCTGTATTCCTTCCTGTGTGTTTTTTTTTTTTTTTTTTTTACTTTGACATTTCGTCCGCGCGCGAAAGATTTTTGATGTTCCCCCGACCCCATCGCGGACGATAACAGTTTTTACGGAGTCCATCCGCCCGCGTTTCCGCGTCGAGTGATAAAAGAAAGTACGTCAGGCACGGACGGAGAGGTCTAAATTGAGGAAGGAAAACTTGAGAAAGTGGAAAACTCGGCGGCGACGGTACAGGCCTTAAAATTGCGGAAGTGGTGCGGTGAAAGAGACAGAGAGAGAGAGAGAGAGAGAGAGAGAGACCCAACCGTCACGGGCGACGATCTCGTGCCGCTTGAAGCGCTTTGTCGTTCTTATCTCGCATCTTGCCGTTGTGTTATACGTGCACTTCGCGGGCCGCATTTTGTGGAGGAAGTCGAGCGCACGGCTCGCGTGAAAAGTATGCAAAATCGCGATCGGTATACCGCGAAATTGTAAACACCGCGGCGAGAAGCGAAAAGTGGTGCAGACACGCCGCGCGTGTTTTACCGCGAAAGTTCTTCGGTTTCGCCGCGTACTGTAAACGGATTCCGTTCCTCTCGATGTTTACAGTTTGTTTTTGTTTCCGTTGATTTTTTACGAGTATTTTAATGCGTATTTAAAATTGGTATATTTTTTTACACATTTTGGGGGAAAGAGGAATGTAATCTTCAGTTTTGATAAATTGATAAATTGATTGTCACTATCTGTCGACACTGACGTCGTCAGTAAGCGCGAGCTATACATATACAAGGTTAGTCTTATTATCGGGGCTAGTGTATATTATTTTTTTCGTGAAGGACGACATCTCCCTCTCGCATCATTCTACTATCGATTCAGCCAAAGAGAGTCTGACAGCTGACAGCGGAAGAAGAATATCCCGGAGAGTGCGCGCGTCGTCGTTTTAATACAACTTTCGATTGGCACCCTCGACCGGACCTTCAGCGAATCCGATACCGGCAGTCGAGAGAAGACGAGGGGTAGTAAATCAGTCGAGTGCAACTCGAGGGGTTGGTCCAGGACAACACGTACCTGCCACTTATATTCGTGCACGTCGTTCTCTGCAAAGCAGCCTCTGGCAACCCCCGCGCTCGTCCCCTCGACGTCTCGACACCGCAACCGCTACGACGAGAGAAAGCCTTCTCCTCTCCTTTCCTTTCGTGTAACCTCTCGGAAAGGCACGATACACCTTGTCGTAGACTCCGAGATTTATACTCGCGCGAAATCGCCCCCCCCCCCCCCCCCCCCCGTGAAACGTGGATTTCCGGCAACACATTTGCAACAACCGTTAAACGGCTGAAGTTGAATGAATCGTGGTAACTTGTGAAATTTTTATAATACGATATTTCGCGATAATAAAGAAAATCAATACTGTATCACACACAGAACATTCTGTAAAATGCAACATTTTATTGACGTCGCGACAAATAATTTTTCGCCTTCAGCACGTAACATGAGCCAAAAAAAAGCAAGCTCAGCTTTCTTCGTAATAAAAAAAATAAATCTCATCTAAGCGAAAATACATACAACGGTCTTGACGTAACAATTGACGTTGCTTTTTTAACAATCGGAAAAATTGAATTATAGCAAAATTTCTGCGTCAAAATTACTCACGCATTGAACGCACGGCTCTGTAAAATTCTCGATATCCCAGATCTGTATCGAATTAAAAAAAAATCAGATTTTCCAGTAAAATAAAATGTTTTTATAAAGTTTTTAACGCGCACAAATAGTTTTTAGTGACAATCTTCTATATAATTGCTAGTCATATCCACAAAGGAAACAAATAAAAAGTTGAACCAGCACAGGGGTACATGTACGGGTAATAAAACTTGCGCACAAAAAATAAATATAACGATCCTTTTATTCCAAAAATTCAATTAATCTATTGCGCGAGCTTATACGGTTTAGCGTGTTTGAAAAGTAATTTACCCCGGGCGTGTCTGTGAATTCGATGTCATGTAACTTAAATAAAAAAAAATAATAATAATAATAATAAAACAACTGAAACATACTAAAATATACTTTTATTTCGCGCAAAGCGGGGAAAAACAAGCTTAGAGCTTTTGTCAATGTTGTGCGCAAAACCGTTTAAATAAAAAAATTCCATCCGCGGTTAACACACGTTGCTGTCGTTTATCCGTGTAAAAAGAATTGAATTAATATTTCGTCGGTGTGTCCAGGATAGATATATATAGTTCTTTTGGGAGAACATTTGCCATCTAGCGATCGTTAAATCCATTTACGCAAAAATCGCGCGCGCGAGATCCAACGCGATAATGCGGCGCTCTCGTGTTTGCGAGCATTCGTCTGCCTCTCTTTCAAAAGGAGAGACCGCACGATTTTGACGTTCACTCGTTACGGAGCTCGGGTTTAACGAACAAACCACGCACTCCGCGCAAACAACGCAGGAGTGTCGTCATTAATAGTTTGCAGAGCGAGATAAAGGGAAGCGCGGTCGCAAACGGAAGTCGCTAACTGCTGCTAGTTATTATTCCCGCTTAACATATCCACTAAATTTTATTCTTACTTTTTTCTCTCAGATATAGGACATGTATGTTAATCTTTTTTCTTTTTGTTTTTTTATGTGAAATATATCCAGACAATCATCGCATATCCAGACAAATATTGCATCATAAATAATATATATCACTTACTTCAGTTTATGTTCGTAATTTCGTAAAAAAGATACATTTACGAAAAAAAAATCAAGGACACGTTAACTGTGGATGTTCTAAAAAAAAATAATAGTCTGCATTTTTTAATATTGATTTTATTTAAAAAAAAGAGAGAAATTTTGTCTTTCCAGAAAGATTAATGCAAAACAGTTCATAATGGCGCGATTATGTGGCAGATAGTCTGATCAACGGCAGAGCAGCTCTCCTTAAAATTGCGCTCGGTCTGTCTCCGCTACCATTCCCCTACTTCCTCGTCCCTCGACTCTTTTGGCGCTCGAGTATTTCCATTTTATTCTCTTACCTCGCTTTTTGGAGATAAACGGCTTACAACTCCCTCAATGCATCAAGCCGCGCGCGCGAACGAGTAATACGATACTGTGTTTAACATCACTTATATTGTAGTACGGCATCGCCGACAAATAAGTGATCAATTTATTTACTTCCCGCGCTCGCGCGCAAGGCGGAATGCAGTAAACATGAAGTAATTTGTTGGCGAAAATGTTTCGTAGGCACGCGATCCGTTTATGCGCCGCTGCTGCGAGGCATCGCGCCGCGTACTGCTATTTCCGATTCAGAAAATATCTAATAACTACACTTTAACGCGCGCGCGCGATAAACTGTATCAACGCGTAATCGCGTAAAATCGTGTTTTTATGCTGCAGCGATTTTGCAGGATAATACACGAGCAATCCGTATATTGCTCTACTCGACGGAAGTTTATATGATTGTTAACATGTAATTTAACTCACTGCTCCCCCCATATTTTTGTTCTCGCTTTTTTTTTCTTTCAGTTCAATCTCAACACGCTGATTTTTTTTACACACGACGAATTTTAAATTCAAACAATTATATTTCACATCAAAAGACGTTAATCCTTGTGTTGCAGTCAAAAAAGAAAATTCCAATACAATAATATTAGCGAAATATATATAAGAACAACGCGCGAGATGGATATAATTAAAGACGCGCTAGTGCTGGTTAATTAATTCATTAATTATTTCCACTTAATTATTCTCGACTATCTCGACGTCGGCAGTTACAATTTGTACTTCATAAAGTAAACTACTTTCCTCAATGAACGCGGATCTATTAATCATTTTGTAATTTCTCAAGTCAAAGCTATTAGCGATTATTTTAAGGTTGCCGCGGCGTTCCTTAAGGAAGTGCGCGGGCTTTTTTATGTTCGGGAAGGGAGGGGAGGAAGTCTTCGTATATCTTAACGGCGCGGATTCTAAACAAGTTTTCCGTTTGTGTTTTACCCCGTTTCTCCCAACGACGGATGAATGAAAATTGTTGCGCACATTATTCACGAACACAGCCGAGGCAGCGAAAACACGACGGCAAATCAATTTTATTCGGAGCGTGAGCCGCGGATTTGCCTCGTTTTATCGATAACTTTGGCGTGAGAGACAGAAAGAGATAGGAAGAAAGACAAAATAGCTAGATTAAAGGAGTGCAATATCGACGCGAAATTAACAAGAGGGATAAAGAAGAGAAAAATTGAGAGAATGCGGAGAGAAAGGAAGGTGGAACAAACCGAGGCGACGAGAAATCGTGTTCTCCAAGAAGGACTTTCGGCTACGGCGAAATCAGAAATCGATTGTTCGGCAATAACAATTCGGTGCACTCAGCCGAGAGAGGCGGGTTTCGGCCAAAGCGCTACTTTCGTGTCGGCGCAATATCTCTGAGTGCATTTTTTCCGGATACCCAGACGGACCACACACGCGACCACATACTCTCTCTCTCTCTCTCTCTGTCTCTCTCTCTGTCTTTCTCTCTCTCTCTCTCGGCCCGAGAGAGCTTTTCGAACGTGACGCGGCGACCATTATATTGCCGCACGCACAATGCAGGGCGGCGATATTATGCACGCGTGCGAGAACGCGCAACGGAGAGCGGAAATTCCACAATCGACGATATATCTTCCCGATTGACGGAATCGACGAGTCTCTTGTGGGAAAAACGCGAGGTAGTTTTCGAGAAATTTTTCGAGAGGAAGGTAAGAAGAAAATATTTTTCCGGAAATAATATTTTTCCAAAAAAGAAAAAGCAATTTTTATCAATCACAATCTTTGATCCGTTTTTGTTTGTTTTTTTTTTTCATATTTTCAATTTGCAAGTTTTACCTCTATTATAAATTACAAAGATTTCGCGTCGAAAAATTGCGAATTCAATCTCGTCGTCTTCTAATTCTCAGTGCGGCCCTCCGACAATTGATTTCTCACGCGTTCATTCGCGACGTACATACATTCGCTGCTAGCTCGCGCGCGCGCGCGCGTGGCTCGCAATTTTGAAACAGAGGATGCGTCGAGCAATTGTTCGCGCCGAGCAATTTAATTTGACGTCGCCGCGTTTCGTGTGCGCGCTCTTGGCAACGATAAAAATTCGTTTTCGAAGGCGCGTACCACCACAAAGAGTCTGCAGTGTTGTCCGCGTGCCGACACACGTCGCGTGCACGTATTTTACGCGCGTTTGTATGTAACACGCGTGTAAATCGCGCGGCTCCTTACATCGTCGTAAAAGGCTCGTATCTCGCGATTCGGCGCGTTTTACAATCGCGTGCCGCAAGAAAAAAGGAAGGAAAAAATCGACGAAGGGAAGGGAGGGAGACTTACAATCGTGCGCGCGGCGTAACGAGAAAAAACAACATTACCCCTCCCGAAACCTTACTTCGGTGACGTTTGCGTCGTTGTCGAAAAATAAAATGTAACGTCTCTCGGCGAATGTATCGTCAAGATCTGAATATGTGGAATTGTATCGTGCCGAGATATCTTATCGTGCCTCGGGGAAACCTTTGAATTGACGAAAACGTTTGATACAAAGACCGCGCGTATTGTTGTATTACGCGCGCGCGATTTTTAACATGTAGCTCTAAAACACCTTTTATATCCCGCACGCAAATGGAATAAAACGGAAGACGAGGCGCTTTTATGTGTGTGCGTGTGCGCGCCGAAATAGTATCATTTTTTTCGAAAAAAAAGTCAGCCGTAGAGCGTCGTCCATTAAGATAAGAATTATTCTTCCTGGCGCTAATCTCGTGTTATTACCTACATCTCCCCATTTGCGTCACATTCATTACGCACGCGTGTAAAAGCCGCGAAATGTATTCCCTCCGAGCGCGCATATAAGGAATGTGCCCTCCCGGCGTACGCGGCCAATTTAACCCTCCGAGTAACCTCCACCTTCTCATCCGTGCCCTCGCGACGTGGATGCAAACGTTTTTTACGTTTACGGCCGGTAATTCATAACGCGGGCGGCACGCTTCGCGATCGCGAAAACGCGAATCGTAAAGTTTGGGGAACGAGGGAAGGAGAAGACGAGATTCTCTCGCGCAGAGAGCCCCCTTTCTCGACGGGTAGGAAAAGGGGATTGCGAGAAGAGTGAAAGGGAGCGAGACGGGAAGCAGCGCCGAGCAAACGGCGCGATGAGAGCAGACGGGGAGAGAGAGAGAGAGCGCGAGAATCGAGGGCGAGAATAACTAACAGCGAAGGGGAGGCAAAGTGGCAGGCTGCACAATGTCGGAACGAGAGACGCGTAAACTTAATTGACAAGCACAGGTGGCGCTTAAACCTGACTACCCTTCGCTCGTACTTAACTACTTGCTACAGCCTCCTTCGTCTCGCACTCGCTTTTCTCGTAAGTCTCTCTCTCTCTCTTCCTCTTGCCTTCTCTTTCTCTCTTGCTCTTTTACTCTCTGTTTCTCTCTCCATCACGAGAAAGAGCGGATCGAACCGCCACGAACGAACGAACGAACGAACGAATGTACGAACTGAACGAACAAGGCGGCAAGCGGGCCAACGGAAAATTGGAAACGCGAGCCGAGCGGAACGAGAATCGAACCGATTTCAGAAACCGGTCGTCGTCTCGAGGTTTACCGCCGCACGAGAGCGTACGAGTCCGTAATATTTCCTGTACGGGCGCTTCTTCCGCGAGTGCACCGGCTCTCCATATTCCGAAACATCGCGCGCGCGCGCGCGTCCACCGCCGGATTATCTCTCTAGTATCGGCTGGAACGGCCGCTGCTGAAGATGACCAAGCTGCGAATGGAACTTTCTGGAAATAATCTGCGAAACTTCCGCCATATCGAGAAAACGGTTGAAATTAGAGACAAAAAGAGTGTATGTGTGTGTGTGTGTGTGTTTCGTCGCGTTGATATTTTCATATGTTTTATGAAATTTTTTTTTTAATCAATAAAGCAGCTGGAAATAATAAGTATTTTTACTACAAAGATAAGAATATTATAAAGAATATTATAAAGCATTGATATTTTCATAAATAATACAGATAAATATTTTGTATACTTTAAAGTTTAACGTAACTTAATTTAATATTTTTGTTCCGAGACGCGCGGTAAGTTTATAAATTCAATGACTCCAAAATCTGTTAACCCCTTCTTCTTCCGTGTCTCTGACACAAGTGTATAAATTTTTAATCGCTCCGATTCACGGTTACCGTAAGGATTTAGTGGCATCAGCTCTCGTCGTCGGAGCGCATAAAAAATTAACGAGTTGCCTTCCGAGGTTAAGGATCAATTAGCGAATTTTGTTATATTAACGGAAGTAGAAAAAGATTTTCAAATAATTCAGAGATCGATTTTCTTCTGTGTGATTGTACAAACGTATCGGCGAAGCGACGCGTCACGACAGTGTGTAATTTATTTAAAAACTCAATATTTCCTTATAAAAATCGCGATTTAGCCGAAGAGATTACCTCTTTTGTGAAAAGTACTCCCGCTATTTCGCGATTTCAAAATATATCGCGGAAAAAACAATACCGAGAAATTGGTGACGGAGCAGTATTGTGTATTGTTCGCGCGTGCGCGCGCGCGCGAGGATTTATCACAAATATTATGAAGAGAATTTCGGGAACTGCGCCACGATCCAAGAACAGCGCGGGACGTCAGGATGATTTCTGAGTCCCGGTTATATGTGTACACACAAGAGCGAGTTTCCCGATCGCAGTCGCCCGTCGACCATCGTATCGACCACCTGCAGTCGCGCGCAGAGAACTGAGAACGCGCGCGCCCTCCTCCCTTCCCTCCCCCTTTCCGTACTAAAACAAATATTTGTCCGACAGTGATGCGATATATTTTCCGCTGCAAACAGCGACGGATAGTAATTCCTGCCGAAAGCATCGCGTTTCGCGCACGAGTAAGAAGAAAAATAAATGTGCGAGCAAACAACGGGACTTCCCGCTTAACAAAGAGAGACGCAGTTGATGCGCGCGAGAAGATCGCGTGTGCACGAGAGACATGGATACACGGGAGTTGGAGCGATAGACCGTTCAAGCTGATGAGCTCGTTTGTCCGCTACAAGCCGAGCATACATAATTTTACACGCCTATATAAATTAGCTACGTCGTATTGAGTTTTATGTCACGATGATTTGAATTATGCAACGTGCAAATATATAAGGCAATGAACAGTATGCGATGTAGTTTTGTTAATCGAAAATTTTTTTCAGCGACGGTAAGAAAAGATTGATGACAAAGAAAATCTATTAAAAATATCTTTACAAGCAACGGTTTTTAACGGTATCATTATCGTGACTCATATCGCTTGTTGGCTGACAAAATTTGCACGTTCACCGGTACTTTATCAGCTATGGGAAGAATATTTCTGGGAGGGACGAGATAAACGTGCAAAAACCGATAGAGAGTGAGAGAGAGAGAGAGAGAGAGAGAGAAAGAGTGAGAAAGAACGGGTCGGCAGAGAGAGAGAGAGAGAGAGAGAGAGTGCGGGAACTCGATGTGTCCTCGGCTCGGTCAAGAGGGAATCGACGATCATTTTGATCGTCAAGCTCGACGTTAACTGAATCTGCGGCGCGCGGTAAATGAAATTAACGATTCGCGCTCGTCTGCCCGACCGCGAAACGACCCAGGCACGACATCCTTGTCTCTCTTAATAATCTCTCTCTCTCTCTCTCTCGCTTTCGCACCGCACCTGATGCATCTGTCTGATGGCTTTGGTTCCAAAATCCCGGCTTTGATCTCGTTCAAAATTTTTCGCGTCGTCGATCTCTCGCCCCGTCTTCGTTCCAACGGGGGAAGAAACAGAGCGAAAGCTAAAATTTGCTTGCAAACGCAATGTAACGTCGACAAGGAACGAAACAGAGCGCGGTTAATAACAACAGAATAACTCATTAACGGGACACGCACACATTTATTGATTCAACGGTTAATTAAACGCTAACTGAAAATAGTTGCTCAATTTCAGTGATTGCAAATTGCACGATAGTTTGTCGTACAAACAAGTAATCACATCATTGGTCGTTACTCAATTAATTCCTAATAATAATGTAACAAGATCAACGTGCTAAATTTAGATATCAATATTGCGCGCACAACGCGGAAGAGTGGAGAAAAAAAGGCCGTCCGCCGCTATGAAAAACGATCCAATGAAGAAGCCCTCCGCGCACTTTTTTGCGTAAAACCAGGTAAAATGAGAGAATTAGTCGGTATCATGAAAGATGAAACTTTTTCCACGCACGGTTTCCCTTCAATGATCAAACCCGATAGCATCGCAATTACACCGTAAAATTTTTATATCACCGATATATTTCACGCGCAATAATTCGTTTGTCGTATTTGAACGATTCTCATTGTGAAGTTTCACAATGCGAATATATTCACAAAAAGGCGCAATTATCATGTAGAAAAATATTTAGATTATTCGGAATTGACGGAAACACAGTAGTGGCGCGTACCATTTCTGGCGCAGCGTGTTATTTGATGTTGTTATTTTATTTATCCGCGAGAGGAAAACGGTTGTGCGCGTGTGTGTTTATATAGCGCCGATTAATGTTACAACGATATTGGGAAAAAATAGCGGACCGCGCGCCAAAAAAAAAAAAAAATGCAAATGTCATTTCACGGCGATGATTGAAACAAAACTGCGAAAAATATTAGCGGTGCAAATCGCAACCAATTCACCTAAATTATTCACCGCCTATTGATTTACAGTTTCGTTTATAGTTCCAATCAGAATTCGAGCGCGATATATATGTACCTACGCCGCGGCGAAAGTTCAAGCATCGCGGCGTGTAAAAATCTGCCGATAAAAAAAAAAAAAAATAACACACCTTTTCTCATCAATCATGTATAATCGTTTCCGGTCGCGCGGCTGTGAAATTCTCTTCGCGCGCGGCTTATCAATCGACACACACACACACACACACGTTTCGAGCAGCGAAAGGATGTGATCAAGAACGGAAGAGGCATCTCGCGTACGGATGCGTCGGAGAAGTTGCGAGTCGCTCGTAATACGGCGATAGGGTAACAAGAGCCGGCGAGCGATGAATTCAGTTCACGATGCTCATTTTCCAGGTCTGACTACGCCCGGATACGTTATTATTGTCGCTATTTCGAGGCAGAGAAAAGGTGTTAGATATATGTACACCCTGCAGACACACATTTACGTCGAAGAGATTTCCGCGATAGTGACGGAAAAGAAAGACAGCCAAAGAGATAAAGAAGGGGAGAAGAGGGTCGTCGGGTTCCCGAGTGAGAAATGGGACGGAATCCTGTCGCACCCGGGCACCTATCTCTCCGCTGCGGCGGTTCCGTGCATGCATCGCGAGTCGATCGAGAAATACGAGAAACGACTGAGAGATCGAATAATGTGCGCCGTGTCGTAATGTGTGTGTGTGTGTGTGTGTGTGTGTTACTTCGGCCTATGTTAAAATCCACTAAAACTTCTTATTTTTGTCAAAACATGACTTATGGAAACATTAATGGAAAGTCTACTGTAATTAAGAAACGGAATTCATAAATTATGTTTCTTAATAGAAACTTGGTATACTAAAAATATTTATATAATTTATTTATAATACTTATACATATAATTTATTTATAATAGCGCACGATCTCTTTAACAGTGATTACTTTGTCACGCGGTTTTTCGAGGATTTATTAAGTCAATGCGCGAGAGCGCGGGGCTGCGCTATATTTTTGCCGATGAAAAGAAATTAGACAAAATTAATACACACATCGCTTTCAAAAATTTGAATTTTTCTCTATGTACTGATGGACATTCGCTGTTAGGGATCGCACGAACTAAGCAAAGCTTTTAATTTTCCTTCATAGAGCGGGGACTGCGTGCGCGCGTCGCGTCGTTTCGCCGAGCAGTAAAAAGAAAATGTCGGAGGCTCGTTAAAAAATACTCTTTTTCCATGTACACACCAGGTGCACGTACGCGCGCACAAAGGTGCGAGACCGGCTTCCGTAGCTGCTATGCACGTTATACGACCGTTAATAAATCACGTTTAAGCGTTTGTCGCACGTATAACGTTAGTCTTCGATCCGACGAATACAACTGCGCGCATCGCAACGGTTTATTACTTATTCCTGCTACGGGCTAGCGCGGAATTGCGCTTCCTCTCGGAATTGTATCCTGAAATATCTACAACATTTCTAAAATCGTCTGGGGAAGCTCAACGAAATAATATATACGTATATATACGTATATATATTTTTAATTTATTATGTTGCTTTTGTATTTTCGTACATTATACACGCAGTTTCACATTTCCTTTTGTCTTTCGATATCTCGTCAATGTTAATGGGAAGATCGTGCAAAGAGTTACGAGATTTCGTCGTAATCTACATGACGCGCGCGCAGAAACGTACTTTCTATTGAGGCAGCTCTCACTCGTCGTATCCTCCGGAGGCGTATATCAGATATAATTCAGAATTCCTGCCTCTTATTTTTCGTGAAAACGCGCGCGTCACCTCGGCATTCCGCCTGACTCCGGCATCTCAGTACTTTCGTGATGAACAGACCGGAACAAAAGAGAGAGAGAGAGAGAGGGACGTGTGTGTGTGTGTGTGTGTGTGTGTTACTAATATCACTTTAATATGATTCAATATTTCACGGCGCGCGCGTTGAACATACAACGTGTGTCGCACACCCGAACCTGTGAAAATTAGATTTGAGATTGAACGATCAAGATACGATATCCCGCGCGTCGATTTATTCTCGCGCAAGAAACGGAAGAGTGAAATTCGCGAGAAATCGCGAAGATCAGAAAATAAATGCGCTTTATTGTCGCGCCATTAAGACCGCCCGGAAGATTACAAAATCGACTGTGTTGTCGTGTTTACAAAAAGAAAGAATCATAGTGGGCGCGCGCGCATTCACGTATTTTTCTTGCGGCCGTCGTGTACGAAAGCTCGCAATCTGCGCGAAAGAGAGTGCACGCCGAAGAAAAGAAAAGCGAGACGCGTCGCTCGTGAGAACAGAGAAGCGCGGTAGCGGGAGCGAGACGGAGAAGGTTATTAAGAAGATTATGGACGGGTCGTTGCGCGAACTTCAAAGGACCAATTCCCATTTTCAATTTGCTGCGGGGTGGAAGGAGGGAGACGCTGCGGGGGTCAAAGCCGAGCCATTTTAACGGCAGGCTGAAGATCCTTGCCGTCCGAGCATCGGGTTCCGCGTATTCTCGGCTGCCGAAGAATTCCACTCGAGAGAAAGAGAAAGAAAGGGAGTTTTCTCTCGATGGTTGTGTCCCCTCTCGTGGAGAGAAAAGTCCGTGACTATGCTCGAAGGGGAAGCCAAGTATCTCCCCTGACAACGAGACGAGACACGTGTCATTCTTATAAATACGTAAATGAAATGTTGCGCGCGCGTTCCCTCCGCGTTCGTCGTAATCGCGCCAACCAACTCCGCCTGTCGAGCCGAACACGCAACGAGATAGGAAATGTCGCTTTTGTCGATGACTCAACCCCGCCGTACGACTAGCTAAGACGGCTGCTATTTCCCGGATTAATTCTGTACCAAATGAACAATCCAATTTTACGCTTCACACGATCGATCCTGAATTAGACGTATAAAAGCGCAGCGGAGAGACGCGAAGCGCGCGCGAAAGGTTTCGAAATTTTTCTCGTTACAAAAAGCAAACGCTTAATATATACATACATATATATATATATATATATATATATATATATCGCGGCTTCCGGATCTAAAACGAGTCTGAAAATTATTTCCATAATTATTTACATAATTCGGAGAAATCTCTCGAATGACCTGCAACTTTAAAAATAGGTTTTTCACCGACTTCTCTGTCATGAATTTCCAAAACGCGCGACGACTTCTCCGCCGAGAGAAATCCCAAGGGCGTGTAACTGTCGGGAATAGTTCGAAGCGAAAAATGTTCAGTTTTTTCCGTACGTGTGTGCTTTCGAGCTAGGATTGAGAACTTCTCGCCGAGAGAGTAAATGTTTAAAAACAAAAAGAAAAAAAAAAGAACAGCGATAAAAGCTTCTTGTTGTCGAGTCTGATTTCATATATCAATTTATGCGATGAGAGAGAACGGCAATTATATTTTATAGATACGTATTATATAAATGTCGCAATTGATGTGGTTTCTCTTTTGTTCATAAATTAACACAGAGAAGTCTCGTGGAACGCGAGACTCGGACGGATAAAGGATTAAATGGCTGTGAACGCGTTCCGCTCTGAAAGACACGACAATCCGCTGACGCTCGATCGCCGCAGAATGCCGATTTCATTCGCGATCCGCCGCCCCGTCCCGACCTGGCAATAATCAATCTCTCGGCCGAGTGGCACTAATTCAGCACGCCCTTGTCCCGCGGTCTCCCTTCTCGTCACAACCACGCCACGAACCTCACGTACACTCTCGCCACTTAGGCGACGTTGTACGGAGGACAGGAAGGCATTTCGTTCGTGCCGGCAGTTCGAATAAATAGCCGTACATACATCAACGCCTCCGCAATCGCGGGACTCTCTCTTATGGCGCGCTCGCCTTAACATTGTCTACAATCGCGCTGGCTGCGCATTCAGTGGCCAACTACACACTTCCGCGCGGAAAACGGACGCGGCCAGCGCGTTACCCGGTGAGAGAGTTCCCGATAGTTCGGCGATATTATTCCAGTCGAGGATAAAAAAAAAAAGAAAAAAAAAAGAAAAAAAATCGTTCGGGGAGGAGGGAAAAGAGACAGGGGAGTGCAATTAACCGCGCGCGGTGCTTTCTCGCGTGTCTCTTCTGCTCGGCTTGCACGAATTTAATTTCGCTCCTTTGAAGCGAGGCAGAGATCCCTGCCCAGTTCCGGAGAATTAGAAAGATAAGAACACCGCGTCGAGAAGGCTTATTAATGTTTTTTTGCACCTGTTAGCGATCGCGGTTCGATCGTTTTTCTTTCTCCGTGGGAAATTTCAGGAAATTGGTTTTTTATTGCCGAGCACTTCTTTCTTTTCTTTGCGATAAATTACGTGTATATTCAAGTCTCTCGTTTTATTCAACAGCATTTCGTAAAAAGCACGAAATGGAAATACGATTTTATTTTCATAAATAAAGACGTACGAATGACGCACGATTGCAAGGTTATTTCTTCTTCTTTTTGTATGTGTGTGTGTGTGTGTGTGAAATACGATTGATACAAAATGTCGGGGAGATGTGCGCGCGAAGAACGGGAGCGAAATAAACGTCGGCGATTTTACGGAATTCGGAAATACGAGGAAGACGCGCGAGAGCGGCCGTATTATTATTCTTATATTACCGCGAAGGGTGGGCCATATAAGTCAACGAGACCGCCGAGAGTCGGAACCTGATAATTTCAGCGCGGCGCGAACAAAGTAGTAGAAGAAGCACAAGAAGAAGTCCCATTCATCCGGCGCTCGCACCGGAAACTGACAAAACAGTTGATACGCCATGATATAGCAGGCCACGGGAATACGAATGGACGTGACTGGATATACGAGGCGCGAATGGCGTCGAAGAGGGAGAGTTTGAGGAAAAGTCTCCGACCTGTTAGACGAGAGAGCAGGAAAGAATATAGAACGAGAGAAGAGAAGAGAGAGAGAGAATACGATACGAAGAGAGATAGAAACGACGAAAAAGTGAGCGAACTGGCGAGAGCGAAAAAAAATATTCGCGAATACGAAGAATGGTCGTGGCGGCGCGAAGAGATAGAAAGAGAAATATCGTGAGATAGAGAGAGATAGAGATAGATAGACAGATAGATAGGGGAAGCACGCACAGTAAAATGTCATCGAGCGATCCTGATTTACGGCGCAGGAAAATCGGTGGAGGGAACTTCGAGTCCGTGCGGCCGGAAACCGAGAAATTTTTGCTCGTTCGAACTTTCATCGGCGCGCGCTTCACAGACGGCTCGCGATAAAAAATGCAGACACTCCCGGGGATCGGAAAGAGGAAGAGAGCGAGGAGAGGAGAGACTGAAGACGGATGGTGGTGAGAGGGGAAATTATTTATTTTTGATCTGCCGTCGCGCGCGAAACGGTTAGGAAATTAAAAAGATGCCGCGACATCGGCTCGTCGCGCGTCGTCTCCGAAAATGCGGGATATTAATTTTTCCTCAAAGCGCGCGTCGGTCACACAACGACCGCATCGATCGCGGTTACAAGGTACGCGATATGTACCGAAAAGGCGGAAATTATACTCGCACTACTACGTACGGTAGATGACTCACTGTCGATCAACAAATTTGTAATGTGAGATTGGATTAGGTCTGAGAAAAAAAATAAAATTTTAGGTACGTTACGTTTCTTCTTTTGACAAATGGCACGCGTGCACATGTGCGTTTTAAACATCTGTCAAACAACAGTCAGACAGTTATCATAATGATATCGTCGTTATCGTTGCCGTTATTCGTCTAATTGTGTCTCACCTGTTTCCGACAAGCTGACGAGGAAAGATTACGCGACAAATATAATCCTTCCACGAGCGAAGAGTAGCGAGCGCGGAGGCGTCGTCTTTCCAAGTGTTAACCGAGTTCCGGCGTGCCGGTATAAATTGCGCGCACAATTAGCCGGTTAACTACCAATTAGCGAAGGAAGCTTGTACCTCACTTCGAGATACGCTTCAGCGAGGCGCCGCCGCTCGCCGCGGTGAGAACAATATTTGTCTTTGATTACCTCGGAAGTGTTTGCCTAACGGGGTAAATAATAGCAATTGCGCGGCGCCGAACGCGTACCATACCGATTACGACCATATCGATTACGGCCTCCTCTCGAAAAGGCACTCGGGGTACTTGTTCGCTCGGCGCGCATTCAGCCGCTAATTACTGAATTACTACTCGAATTAAGCCCCATTACGTATGATTGGCCCACTTATCGACCGCCGAAGAAACCCGTCGCCGCGACGACGCCGGGCCATTACGTTTCCGATTTAATACCGAAAGGATCGGGAGGGGGAGGGCTTCTTAATTCGCCACCGTGAATTATTGACCGATGGCGATTTCGTATCGAGAAATAACGCCTTCGTTTTGCAGTTTAATCCGCAATTGTTCGATAAAATTGAACGCTCATTGCACGTCTGTATATAAGGAGATATATTTTTTAAAATATACGAGAAGTAAATTTTTTCCAATAACAAAATTCTCCGCGCTTTATTTTAAAATGTAACAACGTGCGGATTTCTCACGACTGCTGTCTACTTTTTGTTATAAAAAAAATCGAGACGTTTCGAATTGCCTAATATTATCGCGCAGGAAGATCGCAAAGGTAAGAGCTCTTTTCCCTCTCAATAAATACAATGCCGGTCTTTTCCGGGATAGGATTGGGATCAACCCGTCGATTTATGATCCCGGCGACTTGCCACCTTTTACCGCCGCGACAGAAACACGCGGCGGAGCGCGCGAATGAAAGGCGCAATCGCGCGGTGGTCGATAATTTCGGCGGCGAAATTCTCGAAGGCCGGCTCCTAACGACTTTCATCCGGCGCGGCTGAATAACTATGCAAATGCTGCCGTTGGGGGTTAAGCGGGGCCGAGATCGTCGGTGCGCCCGCACACATCCCCATATAGCCCCGTGGAGTTACGAGGAAACGGGCCCCCATAAAAGCCGCACGCACGGCCAAGAGATTGACCCCTCGTATATATTCCCTCTTTCTCGCTCCTTTCTAGAAACGCGATGACGTCCCATCGTGAAACGTGTAACGAGATTCTCGGGTAGCGTGCGCGTGTGGGAGCTTTGCATTTTCCGCGGATATCAAATTGCCATCTGGACCGCCGCCGCGCACGGGATTCGTCCGACGGAACTTTTCCGTTTCTCTCCGGAGAAAGAGAAAGAGAGAGAACTCTCGCGACCGCGTTTTAAAGCGCCATTTACCTCGAACGGGGTTCGCCCCGTTCTCTCGCTGTCTTTCCACCCTTCGTTAATACTTAGCGAACGCTCGGACAATCGCGCTCTTTGAAAGTTACAGTTCCCCCTCGTCGTTTTATGCGACGTACGTATACGTCGAAAAAGTGCTTCCAAAATTGCTTCTCGGTTTTTGCTTCTTTTTTTAGCCGTGCCCAGATTATATCGACGATCATCGCGAAATGCAAAGAGGTTTTTAACATTAAATAAATGTCAGATTTGGAAACGCGATCGCTGCGGCGAAATTGCGGCTTTGCCGCAAGATGGAACGGCGACGCGAATAATAAAATCAAGAGTGGATTTACGAGACATGACGAGAGATCGAACGCACGGATACACGTCCGCACTAAATGTGTGTGTGTGTGTGTATAAAATGTGCAGGAGTTGCGGAGCGCCAATAGTGGCTTACGTCTCGCAATTAATCACTGCATCGTAACGGAACCCGTTGTATATCGAAAATCGTTCCGAGTCGTCCAAGCTGCGCCATCAAATATTTAAGCTGTCACTACTCAGAGCGAACTACGAAGATAATCGTAATGCCGTTTTCCGCTCGCGCGATGACCGAGCGTAGCGCAACGACGTTTCGCGAAGCAAAAGCGATTAGAATTTGCGATAAAAATTGAAATCGTTTCGACGACTTATTTGACGATCTTTTTTTGCGCACTGTCACGCACATTTGCGTTAGTGGTTTTCACGAGAGTGTTTTACTTCCCAGTTCCTTTTTGTTATTTACATACCGTAAAGTCATATTATACATTTTTTTATTCAAAGAAAATTTACTCAACACTAATAAAGAAAAGAAATTTGATATTTCTCTTAACTGATACTTGGTGAAAATGCAATATATTGCGTTAAGATGCGTAATGTATTTTATTTATTTTTATTTAAATTTGCTCCAGAATCTTTTAAAAGTAAAATTTCTGCCAAATATATTTTATCTTAAATAACGTAAATATATTAAATTATTTGTTATACTCGTGTTATACTTGTCTTTAATATTATTGAATAACTTTTGAGCGTGTAATACAAACGTACTGAGACCTCTATTATTGCGCTTTACTGGTAGTGCACGCGTATCATTCGCGCGCACACCGACGGAACGTACGGCGGCGAGTCGAAATGATAGTCTCTCCCTCAGATCCGTATCCACCGCCGTTAAATTAATAACCGTGGTCTATCCGCGTGTACCGAACTTCTCCGGAAATATCGCTCTCCGGATCCTGTCCGTTCGCGCGTCTCTCTTCAGTCTCTCCCCTGTCATATCCCGTCACACCCGGACCGTGCGCGCAATCCCGCTGTATATCCCGCATATGGCTCTCGCGTGCACGCGCCAGTCGAATACATGCGGGTGACGAGCGGAATTCTGAATTCCTGGCGCGCGAGAGACCGACGCCATCGTCCAAAAGCGAAAGAGAAAAATGGAGAGCGAGCGAAATAAGGGGAGGAGAGTAGCACGCGGCAAAAGGGAATCACAATGCCAAAGCGAGCCCGTATCGTCGTCAGGCCGGCCGATAACAGTCAATACGCTAAATGCATCGAAATCGAATTCTGAGCGTCGATTCATTTTCGCGCACCGACTCGCTCACTTTCGCGTGTCGTGAAATATTTGTCGTAATATTTGTCCGAATCAAAAATCTGCTCCACGCCATGAAGCATAGCGCGTTAACGAGACAGGTTGACGGCGGATCTAAGGACGGTTATTATTTCTGTTAAAAATATTAGATCATCTCTTTATATTTGCGCGCAATGCGCGATTTACGCGAGATGTATATTTTTTTATCACGTGTGAAAATCGCACGCTCAAATCTGCGAATTATTTTGACAGAAGAACTATTTTTGAGAAATATATTTTTCCTCGCGCTAAACCATATCTTGATTTTCCATTTCGTGAGAGTCAAGTCTCTCTCTCTCTCTCTCTCTCTCTCTTTCTCTTCGTGCATTAATTATTTCGAGAATTGTCATCTGTCGCGGCGCAAATGCCGACACGGGTATTTCCATGCCCGTCAAACACTGGCGCGATGCTTATGTCGGACCCAGCACACGCGGTGTCGATGGGCCAGGCGTTTTAATTTCGCGTCGAACCGCGATCCGTGCAACGCACGCAGCAGCGTGTCCCGACGTAATTCCACGACGTGTCGTAAAAGTCCGAATGGCTCGCTCGAATCGATCCCTCGTTATTCTCGACGGAGTTATTTTGTTCCCGGAGTCTGGCTCTCTCGCCGACGGAAACTTCGACTATAATTAAATCTCCGCATGTTACCCCCTCTGATTGCTTCATTAGCGCATTACTTGTTATTCGTTGCGCCGACGCGCAACAACGATTGCGCCTCTCATAAAAAAGACTGAAACCGGCAATGAAAATCGAAGAGTCGCTCGCTGATGTCGACATCAAAATATAATTTGAGACGTACCAAAAAAAATCAGTACAGAAAAAATCAGAAATTTATTGTTTCCGAAATAAATCAATTTTATTAAAATAAAAGCATATTTTAAAAAGATATGAAAAATGCAAGTATATGATATATTATGTAAGAAAATCATCTAGAGAAAACGCGGATCTCAACTTCGTCAGTTAGTTTTCCACACTCAGACACGAATTTTTGATATTCAACAAAATAGCAATCAAAGCTTTTTTTGACAATAAACTACATACCGTGTGCGGCGACCAATGGTGAGGCCAAGTCTTGGTCTCGTGACTGCTGCCGACCGACGTCGGTTGACTTGCTAAAAAGACGACCCGTCTGTCGGTGCTACCGGTTCCGGTCCCGCTGGTAGTCAAAAGGGCCGCTCTGGCCCTCGAACCGCCGATACTTAACGTCGGTGATGTGTCCATTACGCCCTGAAAGCCAGACACATTACAAGGATCGTCGACTTCCGGAGCAGAACATTCGTCGAATGTTGGTGAACGTAGTCGATGTTGCGAAACATTCTTTCCGCAATATTGTGTACGAAACAATTGGATAAAAAAAAAACTCCACGTTAAATCACATAGCGGATATTTTATACTTTTATAGGAAATGCAATTTGTATTAGCTTTGAAAAGTAAAAACTGTTCTTTTTATACATAAGTAACTGATAACAATAGCAGATTGTTTTTATTTATTCAAGCGCAATTAATTTTTTTTTTTTTTTTTTTTTTGATTAAAAATGCGCTGCGGCTTGCACGAGAGACACGAGGGTTTTTTCTTTATTTCGCCGAGCGGATTTCGACTGCTCGACAGGATAGCGACTTTCAGCGAAATTCAATGAGGGTAATGAAGCCCGTTAGCTGTAGGATGAATGCAGCCGAAGGACGATGAAAACGTGGCTTTCGTGCCGAATGCACTTTTCGAAGAAGATTCTTATTAATCTAAGCCACCATACACCGCGCGCGTACTTCGGTATTCGTCGACGTCGTATTAGCGACGATTTCGATTTTTTAATATCGCCGTGATTTTAGACACAATTCTGCGTACGCATTACAATTAATTTGAACACCGAGTTATAATTATTATTTTTACAGCACATATAAAACAACATTTACTCGTACAACAATGTGGAAAATGCGCGGTGGAAATTTAATTGGAAGATGAAATTATGTATTCGCGAGATGTGTAGAGGATTGCAATTTAAATATTTTAATTTCTAATATCGCTCGCACTCTCTCTCTCTCTCTTTCTCTTTCTCTTAAAATACACACGGAAATTATTTCTATAGAGCAAACATGTATTATGTATTTAACTTCTATACTTGACAATATCACACGTAAAATCATTTTCTCTGTAAAATAAACGAGGAAACGTAACGAGCAAAAAAGATGCCGAAGAACGGGAGTGAAAATTACATCCCATTACTTAATTTGAGCGAGAGCGTGAGTCCACGTTCCGAGCTAACATTTTCCAGCAACGTTTCCACCGAGCCACTGGTTTCTTAAAAATTTCATTACCCTCTCTCGGAAAACCACCGACGTTCCCTTTTTCTTCTCAATCTCTCTCTCTTTCTCTCTCCCCCGCTTATTTTCACCACGCTTGCGCGACGTGACCGCGATTCGCAAGGGGAAGACTCGACGGCGGCGTGCAGCGCGATGATCCAACAATTCCGCTACCATCGCGAATGAAATCGGATGAGCGTAAGAGAGAGAGAAAGAGAGCGGAGCACAAACCGAGGTTGAGAAGAAACGCCAAGTGCCGAGAGCGATGCGTTTTTCAGCGGGATTTACGGATCGTTGACGGGACATTAAGAGGAATGATGCGCGACCGCATCCCGCACGCGACGAACGAAAGTATGGCGGGAACGGAACCAATCGAAGCGCAGCAGCGATCGAAATCGGAAATAATCTCGATGAGTTGAACTCTTACGAAATTAAATGTAATCCGCATCAATTTTCGCGGTTTTTTTGTTTTGTTTTGTTTTTTTTTTTTTTTTTTTT
>QVOB01004106.1:0-13108 GCA_014839585.1 Pseudomyrmex concolor | reverse complement strand
TATCTGCTCTCTCTCTTTCTCTCTGTCTCAGTAACGATACATGTAGCAACAATATAAATCTAAATGTGCTATGAGAGTAATAATACAATCTGTATGTTGTACGTTTTCGAAATGAACTACATTTACATAGAGTTATATATATTATATATCTACTTATTTGTGTGTTACATATATACGTACACAAATATGTATGACGTGTGATATATATGTATGTACGTAATACGTGACTCTTGTAAAAATTTACTCTCTAGTGATATATTTTAGTTCCTATAAGTAACCAAAAAGAAAGAACGTAGACGATTAAATTTGTGACAAGTTATTTTTTTGTAGACAATAAATAACAACTATATGTAAATACGCATCTCCACAAAGTACGTACAGAAGAAGAATATGCGTAACTGAATTCAACACAATTTTTTTTTTTTTTGCGTCCTGCGGCGTGTCTAATGGCTCGTATGTACCTGCCGACTTTCAACTTGTTTCTCTCTACGCGTATAATTATCTTTTCTATGCATATAAGTAATACTGCCTCTTCTCTGCGTTTCATTACAGAAGAGATAAACATACGTATGTGGATATGTGAATCTGGTTGTCACTCGGATGAAACTATCAGCGAGCAAGTTTATATAAATTGTCACAAATTTACGTATCACCAATTTGATATATTTATTTCTATTAATTCTAATGTAAAGTAAGCATTAAACGACGCGGTTACGATTTTCTGTCGTACCGTCTGAGGGTTTGATCTCGACATCCGGCTCCTGAAGCGCGAGCGGCGCTTGCCTCGTATCGGAAACGTCGAGTTCCGTGGTTTTCGAGCGGTTCGTCGTTTCCGTCGACATCTGCGTCTGATTCGACGATCCCGTCTCCTCAAGATTCGTTGATTTCGTAGGTTCCGTAGGCGACGAGATAGAGGACGGCGTCGCAAGCTCGGAACTCGGCATGGTCGCGTCGCCATCTCCTACGTTCTGATGTGGTTTTTCTTCGAACACTGTATTTACATACACGTACATATGTAACAACGTTCGTTTAACAAACTGTAAAACAAGGTGAAAAACGAGATTAAACTCACATTTATCTAGACTGATAATTGACCCGACGAACTCGTTAACGGTGAAAGATGGAGGTTGTTCTTCCATTTGTCTTCTCCTTCTTACGAGCCACCAATCGATTAAAAACAACGCCAGAGCTAAAATTTTTATCCCAGCACATAGGCCGACGTATCTGAAATCATCGCTCAATGAATAAAAACGAAAGAACTAAACACACACGTTTTACAAAGTCAGTAAACGTATTAAACAGCAACCTGTATCTGAATTGTTCAATGTCGTAGAGCAAACATCGTCCTCCCTTTTCTCCGCACGTGCTTTTCCACAGCAAACACGTGGAATCGATCAGATTACCGAACAGTATTGGTGCCGGTATGTAACCAAATAATCGGAAGATAACAAACTGCATACCCAGAGCGAAGGATCTCTCCTCTTCGGAAACGGATCTGTGCGCAACAACACGGCTTCGATAATTTATTCAGTAAATATACATTTTACAGAGGAAAAGGAAAGAGGCGCGACTCACCGTAATACTATCATAAGCAACGGCATTTGCGTCACGGCGACGATGAATGTCATGAAGAATAAAAGAATTAAAAATGGAAATATAGTTCTGCACGGTGAAGTACAGGGGCCCGCGGTTGCCACTGGCACAACGGTCACCTCCGCAAATTCTGTCGCTGCCGGTGGTAGCACAGTCAAATTGCCGTGTATACCTAAGAGAAAAAACACATTTTGTTTTCTTGAACACACAGTTTTTCCCACTTCAAAAAGATACACGCTGGTATATCGACGAAGACTCACATGCGCAATTTGTGAAATTCGATTTGGAACTGAAGGCAGTGCAACCTGCGTGACACGGGCTAAAATACGTCAGACCGTTGTTACCGCAAACAGGCTCGACGTCCGTCATTCGGCATTCGCAACCGAAGTTGCATGCGGCAGTGAGATTTACTTGAAAGGGTTCCGGACCCTTTGTACTACTGTTGAAGTATGGTATAGTGGTCCCAGCCATCTTTACGTTCTCGCAGCCGAGGAAAAATAACAGGCCGTAACACACCAGGCAAATGATATTCGACACGAGGACAAATTGCACCGCGCCCTTCGGCCGTAGTTCCAACCGTTTGAGCATGCACCCGCCGAAAAAGATCCCGATACAGGCGCCCGGGATAGCGACCGAGCCTGTGAAGATGCTGGCCTGACTTTTTCCCAGACTGAATTGCGTTTCGAGGTACTTGGGCAGGAACACCACGAAACCCGAGACGATCACCAGCTCCATACACGCTCCCAAACAGGTTACAACGTAAACCGGATTGCACACTAATCTCCACATACTTCGTGGAATATCTGTTGGGTGAAAAAAAATAATAAACAAACCAAAGAGTAATCATCTCTTAATTTTTTGAAATATTACCCTTATCTAGTTTCTCTATACCTTTAACATCTTTCCCATAACCGCTATCGTCTAGTTTTTCTTTCTTAGGCTCTTTCGATTGCTCCTTCTCTTTTTGCGTCAGCGATTTGTTTTTCTCGATTATTCGTATCTTCTCCTTCTCCCGTTGCAGAGTTTTCGGAAAACTGAAGAAGGGTATCGCCACCAAGATGAGGAGCAAGCCGCAAAGCAGAAATCCACCCCACCACATACCGACCCACCTGTGATCTCCGGGATCTATTTTCGAAAATTACACATATTTATCAAATTCAAAATAAAACTCACGTGAGAAATATATAAAAAAATATTATGAGAGAGAACAAACGCGTAACAAGAATGTCGGGGAAATGATTTTGTTTTACCGATGCTTATTATCGTCCCGGAAAACGAGTCCATATGGAAAGACAGAAGATATGCTCCAAGAAGGAAACCTAAAACTGGTCCAAAGGCCGCCATACTATACATACAACCTGAAGAAAAACAAACAAACGGTCACAAGTGTGCTGCTTGTACACATAGTTTTGTTTATTTAATAATTAGAGAGAACACTCACCGATATATAAAGACGCACTTTCTGGTCTCACGTGATCGTCTATATAAGTAGTACCAAGAGTGAATAAAGGAGAACCCCCACATCCTAATAGTAACTGAGCAAGTACGAATAGCATGACAGGTCCGGCTGTAGACGGAGATCCCTGTATACAATTGTCACCTCTTAAATTATTGTGTGGTGCCAGAGGAGGCGAAGATAACCCTGATGAGAGTCGACCTGCGCGCGAGAACAGACAATCAATTAAGAAAAAAATTGACGACGACAGTTCGGAGCGAGAAACTTCAGCAACTCCAACTTTTGCAGAAAATACAAGCGTCAAGTTGTTGTTAACGACGTCGCTGAGAAGAACATAAATGAGCTTACCTAAACCCATGTCTTGTTCGCGTAACGATACGCCACGACAGATATTATCTGAACTGGAATGATTCGCGGTTGTCGTCAAGTTGGGTTCTGCTGTGAAATGTGGCACCATAAAGATCATAGATCCCAGTCCCATTATCACTGCGCCTGAGAATCGTAAGAGAGACGATCAGTCAAAAGTAAACAAATATTCGGTCGATGTCAATAAAAATATTTATAGAGCGTGAAGAGAATAAACACAAAATATAGGAGAAAAATCTCCCGAGTGGAAGAAAAATTACCGATCGCTATCCACACGGGTATGTGTCTGCGACTGCCGAGGTAACTGACGAAAATGACAGTGATAACATTGCCGATCTCGTACGAGCTCGCAATGAGGCCCGAAAGGCTGGACGGGATCTCGAATCTCTTCTCTATGGTCGTTATCACAGAATTAATGTAACCTGAGCTAAGCGCTTGTTGCAACGTAACGAGGAACGATAGAAGGAATACGAACACCTGAAAAAACAAAAAAACAAAACCAAATTGTCGAAAAAGTACATAAGTTCGATCGGGAGGATATTACGCGATGAGGCAATTACGTTCCATTGTAATTTTTTGAACGGCTTTGCACATTCGTATCGCGTTGCGCATTTTCGACATGACGTCTCATGCATACGCATGGATCTTCCCCGGTTACGGGGGGATATGTCGCAAACAATTACGCTCATTTCGCGTTTTAATTTAAGTTGCCACGTGCGCAATTTATTCGCGTGGTCAACGTTATCCGCAGGATAACGGGGCCGCGCTCAACAATCTGCACGTTTTTTAACAGTGCGGATTGTTGTAAATGTCTTCGAACACGAAGCGAGATGTGAATCATACACAACGACCCGCTTTGTGCGCTGATACGACACTCTCTCACATACGTCTCATGTGAGAGAGTGCTTTCATCAACTAATTACACGTGTTTACGTAGTAATTGCATTATTCTTACAAGCGACGGCGTTGCGCCGAGTGTTGATCTTATTTTCTTTGTGTACCCGAACGCGCGCTTGAAAAAAAAAGAAAAGAAAAGTCGAATAAAACATTAAAATACCTTTATTCCGGCAAATCTCTGAATGAAGGCCGGTCTGCAACTCAGAATCCCGCAGTCCTTGGAATCCGGATTAAACGGCGGAGTTTGCGCCCTCTCCTTCTCCGTCCTGTTCAAGGAGACAGAGAGATCAGAGAGACAATCGAATACCTACTATAAGAAAAACGGCAACACGAGAGAGAGAGAAAGAGAGAGAGAGAAAGAGAGAGAGAGAAAGAGAGAGAGAGAGAGAGAGAGAGAGAGAGAGAGAGAGAGCGACAAAAGAGACACCAGAAGCAGAGACAAGCTGATATACGTACATGCGCGCGGGAAAAGAAAAAAATTTTTAATGCGTCATAATATACGACCGTGTTGCTACGTTTTTCACGCGAACAAAGATATCGCTTTATCTTATCTTCAAAAACAAAACGCGCGACAACAATAATTTAACTTTACCTGTCGACCATAGAAGCACTGGGATTCCTACTGTGACATTTGATGATAAAGTCTCTGAAAAAAAAACACGAAGCGTGAAATCAGTTGTGCTACGTGTATGTGTGTGAGGCAACGGCGCGTACAGAAATTATATCACTGTTTCTCTTCGGGGAAAGTCTGTCTCTCCGTCAAGATCCATTACGAAACTCAAAAACAGTGGAGCAATCCTTTGCGCTGCGACACTCGAACGTAGCCAATTACAAAAAAAGTGATCTGACTAAACTCTTACGCGACGGCTATTATACGTGTCACGGCCAAATCCCCAATCGTGCGCGCTTTCTATCGTCTTTCACGATCCTGCGATCGCGATTTTCGCGTGCAGCGTTTTGTGCGTACTCTCGCAAAGCTTGAACCAAAGTGGAAACGAAAAGTGCGTATATATAAAAAAGTCAACAAACTTAGCAAAAACAAAATGACACTGTTTTCATTGTCTGTTGTACAATAAATAAATAATCATCGTGGCATCGAGTGAAAAATCCCCGAGTGAGTCAAGGTAGTCTGACAGAAGAGTTTTAACATCGTCCCAATATGTTTGGGACACGTTTTCTGCCCGACTCACCTATGATCCACGAGACCGGAACTCGGATTTCTGCTGTGGCACCTTATGACGGTGTCGTGGGTCAGTCTACCGGCGGTCGCCTGAAGCGGATCCGCGCTGTCGTCCGCCGCCCCAGTGCCGGCGCTCTCCGCGTAGAGGCCCGTCATCGCGTACATGCTCTCGTTCCGCCGGTGTCCGGCGTGATAATTGCTGCCGGACTCGGACCTACGATGACCGAAACCGCCGGTGCTTTCATTCCTCTTGTGGCCACTCTCCGTTCGTTTGTGGCCGAAGGCACTGGATATACTCTCGGCGCGCTTGTGACCGCTCTCGGTGCGCTTGTACCCCACGAAACCACCCCCGGACTCGGTGCGCTTGTGCGCGAACATGCTGGAGCTCGAGCCGTTTCTCTTGTGCCCGCTGGTGGACGCCATTTTTCTGTCATTTATGTCCTTCCTTTCCCGTACTTTGGGTTGTATATGGGGTTGATTTTTATTACTGCGATCTCATCGGTGACATCGTCTGCGCGATTTTACGTGCGTGTGCGGGAAATCCTGTAACGAGAGAAATTAATTTATTTCGCAACAGAGGGAGAGAGAGAAAGAAAAAGAGAGACAATACACAAATCTCCATGTGGTCTTCCACTCTGTTCTCCTTCGCACAGGTTTTCGTTCTTTTATTTTTCGCGCGATCTATCGGCGCGCACGTTTCTCTTTCGGTGCGGAGCCGAGACGTGCGATGATAAAGGTGCTCGCTAAATTGACGTCGCTTTGTAAAGTCATACGTCCAATTGACATCTCGAGATTCAACGCGGGGTTCAACGAACCCCCGCTGTCAGAAAGGTCAGGGCTCCGTTCGCGAATGCTCCGTCGCGGCCGGACTCTTTCTCTCGACTGTAACTACGTAATCTTCGTAACGGGAAATAAAAAAAATTGCATGTAGTTTGTATATAAAGTGTAATTATTACATCGCGAGAGAGTATAATTCTTACGCCATTACCGTCAACTGTAAAGAGCAAAAACTTGTAGCGTCGACGAGCTACGTTTTCGTACACACGTGGTTTTTTCTCTTGCCGTGTATAAAGGAGACCGACATGTTCGGTATCACTACAAAAAAAAAAAAAAAAAAAAATCTCAATTCGCATCGAAACTTGCTACGCCGCCAGATTTTTTTTTAACGGGTTTAATTAATGCTCTCGCGACGAATCTCGCGCTTCCCATTTGCTTTACTCAACGGAGAAACAGGTAATATTCGATGATCTCGGACTTGATTCCGCAACGTCGATTACGTTGCGATACGATACGTAATCGCATTCCTGCCGTTCACTCGAAGCAAAACTCGAACGAGCGTGCGAACGTCCCGCGCTTACTATTCCCTTATGTTTTTTTTAGATTATCGATCGCGCGCGTCCTTGATTTCGTTCCAATGAAAAATTGAAGGTGGGTATACGATATATGGATCGACGACAGATTCAAAGTCAGGGATAGTGCGCGCCGACAATGATATACCCGATGATCGCCGCCGCGATTTGTCTATGCGAGTTGTTGTTGTTTACGGCGTACTATCGCGCGATCGATCGATCTCTGAAAATGACAGCCAGGTCGTCTTCGTTACTCGATTCTCGCACTCGATTGTATTGTTCGGACAAACAACAAGACAGCGCCGAGGTTCCCGTTCTCGAAAATCGTTATTGAACCTCAAAGGGAACGCTATTTTTCGAGTCGAAAGCGCACGTGCTATTTGCGCGTCTGCGCGACAATTCGTTACACTGTCCGACAAAATTTGACGTTTTCTTTGTATAAGACTTGCGGTTTATCACTTCTTGAAGATTTTTGGTCGCTGAATATGAATCTAGGCTCGGAAAAGTTCCATCAGATCACATTTCTAAGAAAATTATTATGGTAATAGAAGCCAAAAATGACAATTTTGATCATATTTAAAATGATATTGCGGTTAAGGAAATTTTATTTTCCCAATTTTGTCTACACTATCCTAAAGTACTATTCCTTACCTTTGAAATCAGTGTTTTTTCGTTTCTATACATTTTTTTAAGACCAAGTTACGTAGGTTTGAAGTTAAACATGTATAGTTAGTATCGTATCTTTTTCCGCGCGCACTTTTATTTTTGCAATTACATGATTTGTGTTTCTTAGACTTAATATTCCGAAAGTAGCAGTTTCTAGAAGAGTATTTAGCCACAATATGTGTGTCCGAAGTGTACCACAAGAACGCGATCTTCATTAAACTCCTTTTTTTATCATTTTTATTTAATTTTTTGGTTTTTTAATTTTTATGTTTTTGTTCTTTTTTATATTTTGTTTTTATTTTTATTTTTTTCTTTTTGTCTATCACTCAAGGCGTCAGTCGCTGGTAATTCCAAACTCACGTAACTTAATTTTAACCCCTAGAACACGCACCGGTGTCAATATGACTCCAGACTGTTTTTCTCTCTTCTACTCTTTTCCTTACAGCGCTATCTATGGTTCCGAACTGGTGAGGGAAAAATGTTTGGAAGGTATACTGTAAAGATGTATACATTTGCTAGCTTCAATCGCTTTCAAACAGCCGAAGAAAAGCTATTTGAATTTTTTCGTGGAGTCATATTGATCCTTGTGCGGGTTAACATAAGTTTTTTATGAATATATAAACAAATAACATTTTGTGCTCAGTAATATATTTAGGTAAACGAGTGTGTTTTTTTCATAAATATTAACATTTTTGATAAAATAGTGATATTTTATGTACAATTATATTAATATTTGTATAATTCTAGGCCAAAAATAAAGTTTGTGTCTAATGTATTTTTTACTATATTTTTTATTATATGTTTTTTATAATAATTTTTTAAAATAATAAACGTACATATTTAATATATTTATGTATATTTAATTATATTGTGCTTTATATATGAAACCTAAGTATATCGCGAAAAGAATTTTGTTCGAAAATCAGTACTTTTCACTGTACAAAATAATTATACTTTTTGAAAGAACACGTTATGACGTATTTTTTTTTTAAATCTAATGTCTTTTATTGACCAAACTCATAGTTTAAAAGTATTGAAATTCATAAGTTTATTTTTGTTGATTTTCTCAAAAATTTGTCTTTATATTTTTGTTCATAATAATTTTTTAACTGTACAAAACACTTTTTAATATAGATATTCTTAAACTCTAACGAAAACTTCTAGATATGGTACGTTTAAATCTGTTCAGTTTTTAACAAGTTACAGCTATTTGAACTTTCGTGAGGTCACTATGACCCCCTGTGCGGGTTTATGGAACTTTTTTTAGAGTGCGTGTTCTAGAGTTAAAAAATCATACAGAAAAATAAACTCATTTTAAAATAGTACTTTAAGATAGTGTAGACAGAATTGGAAAAATAAAATTTCCGTAACCGCAATATCATTCTAAATATGGTCAAATTTGTCATTTTTGGCCTCTATTTCTTTAATTTTCTTAGAGATGTGACGTGATGGAACCTTTCTGAGCCTATAGAGTCATAAGGTTTATTTTTTTTCCTGCACTAGCTGCACTAGTTCACAGTCTATCTTTTTTTATCCTTATTAAAAAGAAAAAGATGGAATGTGAACTAGTGCAGCCAGTGCAGAGAAAAGAAACAAATCTATATTCAATGACCAAAAATCTTCAAGAAACCGCAAGTCTTATACAAAAATGGTGTCGGACAGTGTTAGTGAAAACTGATGAAAACACTTCGTCAAATTTCAGTGACGCGAAACAACAAATTGTTTATACGAATTTGTTTGATTGTTTAAAGAAATTTTTTGAATGTTTATTAAAAAGGAAAATTATCGAACGTACGTGTCGTCAGAGTTTATAAATTATTTTTTTTTTGTTACGCAGATAATATTGTTTGAACAAGATTCGCGCGTTCTCGTCATCGATGACACAATCCGAGAAACGGAACAAAAAAAAAAGTGCGATTGCGAAAAGCGTCAATGTAATCATCGATTACGGAGTGCGCGCGCAAGTTGCGCGGAGTTACTCGCGCGTTTTATGAATGTGATCGATCGTGTGTTTTTCTTTGCGTTTCTCTCGAAGACACTTGAAATTCACCTATTCGAATCTCATTCCGGTTGAGATAATTAACCGCATTCGCATCTCGCGACACGTCATTCTACGCGAAGAATCGAGATGAGTCATCGTATCGCGCGCGTGCGATCGCGAAACATACCGAATTACTTAGGCATCAGAATTGCTCTCCGGAGAAGGAGGAAGAACAATGAACTAGAACACGCGTATACCGTTAAGCAGGCGACGACTTTCGATCGTTAATTCATTCTCTCGCTCGACCATCGAAGAGCTCGTTCTCTTTTTAAAATCACGAATTACGTGTCGCGTCATCGATGAATCTTTCGTCGATATTGTTCTTCCGTCGGCATTATCGGATTTCTCCGTCGCGATAAGAACATTGCAAACATTTGCCATTTGTCAAAATTGACACACATTCTGGTCTTTTATACTCGTTGCGATATACTCGCTCGCAAATAAATCGGGGAAGAAGAGAACACTCGGCGCGACGGTGGATTTTCATTAATCGACCAACCGGCTAATAATCGACGATAACAAATCGTTGAATTGGCGGTGTCGTGCGACGCGCGCGGCACGGCTCATTTCCGTTCTCGGCGCGCGGAAATGAACGTGTTGCGGCGCGGTGCGGTTGCGGAGCGCGCGATGCTTCCTCGTCGAGGAATCGATCGAACCGACGAGAAGGTAAACTCTCTCTCTTTCTCTCTGTCTCTCTCAGGTATGACCAAAGTCGACCGACCCCATCGCGCGCGCCGAGGTGATATGAGGAGGGTAAGAGCGGGGGTCTGAAACAGTCTCGAGGAATCTCCGCGTTTATCGTCGAGCGGCAGATCGAACGATCCCTCGCGTGCTAGAAGGTCTTTGAGTTTCTCGCGATAGCTCGGCCACTAGGTCACCCTTTTCATCCCTGCATTCGCAACACACGAGCACCAACTTCTTCACCTCCCACCTTCTTCACCTCCGTTAGGACCGCATGATACTGCAGCGCGCTATTTCAACTTCTCGCCTCTTATTATGTTCCGCAATCCATGCGTGCGGATCATTTTCGAGGAATACACGCGCGCACTCGAGTATTTAAAAGCGTATATATTTACAGACAGACACAAATTTCATCGAGATATAGGCGCGTCGCGGATATTCATTTGCGGAATTGGGACACGCCGGCATCTCGCGACTATCTCGGGATCGACAGAGAAATTGCATTTCAATATATATGTATATATAATATATATATTTCCAGTACAGACCAATATATTCCAATATATACGTTATTGTGTTGATTACCAGATTATGTGGCACGTGAAACTCCGATTGCATAATGCGCTGTGTGTGCGCGCAAGGAGTCGCGCCGCCCACTTTCGTGACGACGGATTATTTGTCGAATGCGAAAATCCAGGTGTGAGCGATCGGCGGTGTGTAAGCCGCAACACGGCCTATATATTAACTTCGGAAGTTTTCAACTTCTTTTTTTTTTTTTCATTTTTCACCGGTTTCTCTCGTAATATCCCGAAGAACTCGTCCGCGCGCTCATTAGCTAAAACGCCGCCGTATTGTAACAGGTGAAAGGAGCGCGGCAGATGTACCTATAAGTCGCGGCGACACATCCGTACATACGCTATTTCGAGAAGCTTTCGTAATGATCAAACACACATCGGAAAATATCATTTGAGAAGACGGTTTGCATAATCGAGGAGATGTCATCGCTGAAAGTTACCGCGCGGACAAGAGTTTCCGCTGGAAATCAGGTGCGATATGTATACACACACACAGAGAGAGATAAATATATATGTCCGCAATGCAGAAAAATATAATGCGACGCCGCTGACTCCGGACAGGCTTACATAAGTCAATGGCGATGACTAATGCGTGCATTTTCTCGTGTCACACACGAGAGTTTTGTATTTCGTTTCCCGTGTCGGGAAAAAAAATTTCCGCCGCTATGCACTTTTTATCTTTTATGCCTCCCATTTGTAAATCTCTCGCGGCGATAAAAACCGCCGCGAGTTTTCCGAAACAGCGACAAATAAGGCGCGACAATTACGTCGAGTTTGATCGTTGCCACGCGGAAAATCTGAAGCTACGATTAATCACATTCGGATTTTTGTTTCATAATTTTAGACGCACACGTCAAAACGTTCTCGAAGTAAAACCGTCAAAGCGTAATTCGAGTAATTTAAAAATACTCCCAATATTTTCTCTCTCTCTCTCATTTTTTCCGACACACATTCGACACATATACATGTATGTACTTACTCTATTAAGCGATTTCAATGTTTTTGGACGGGGTCCAAAGTACACGACGATGCTATCTCATATAACATCCTCTATCTGATTCCCGATCGCGCGCGATGTGTGTTTGATTGTGCCAGGTGAAACTATATCCCGATCTATTAATTTATAGGCGAGATACTTGGCGCGACTTCGTTCGTCCTCTTTCTCCCCCCCCCAAAAAAAAAACAAAACAAACGCGGTGCTATATCACGTCATTCACGAGGGAAGTTAGAGAATTAGAATCTTCCCTCGTGTGTCAATTATTTGAGCGCACAGACGTGCACTTTGCAATGCACACACACACACACACACACACACACAAACATACCGGGAGCGGAATAAAAAGCCACGTGCGACGCGTGGGTTCTCCTCCTCGTGTAACCACACTTGGAAAGCCCTCACGCCGCCGAGAGCGGAATCGAACGAACCGGCCTCGTCGTCGGCCGCGAAAAGTCCATTTATAGAGAGTTCGTGCAGTTTCCTGTGCGCGGCATTGGAAAAAAAAAAGAAAAAAAAAGCAGAAATAATTACACACAAGTGTAAAGAGAAAATTATGAGCGTTGATGACGCGTAATGTTGCGAGAGGGAAATTGCAAACGGGAGAGTGTTCGATAACTGCGATCGAGGCAACCTTAGCCTCGTTTCGCGGAGAAATCTTCGATTTATCGCGAACTTGCACTTTCGCACATACGCGATTATGCGAGCCGCTTATGTGGCGCGCGCGCGCGATATACCGGAAGTCTTGGAAAAACACGATTCAGCATCTAATTATCGCTGGTCTGTTGGTGACCTTCGGCGAATTTTATTTTACTGCCGTCGTGTCGTCGATAAAATCCGCGCTGAAATTTTCGCGCGTATTTCTCGAGTCGAAAACCAATTTATTTAACCCGTTATTACAGCGGAGAGAGAGAGAGAGACGTCTCTTTGACGCGCCACTCCGCGTTTTTCTCTTTTTTTCTTCCCCCGCTATTGTTTACCATCAAACATCGCACGGAATCTCTAATTCCCGTACGAGCGCGCGCTCATACGGGAAACGAACGCGCAATTCCTGTTACTATGGTCCGCGATTGTGTATCAAACAAAGATGTTAATTTTTACACACAACCGATGGGAAACGTACCTATGACTGCTGCACCACCTCTGCCGCCGCCGCCGCCGTCGTGTCGTATTGTTGTAACAGAACGTCGAATTTTTTAATGACCGTGTAGAGGCGTGTGCGTAACCAGAAACGGCATTACGTAAGCGACGACGATATATCGCGCGCGATACCGAAATGTGCCTTGACAAAAAAAAAAAAAAAAAAAAAT
>QVOB01004105.1:0-16965 GCA_014839585.1 Pseudomyrmex concolor | reverse complement strand
CGCATCTTCCACTGTTTTCTACATATTTATCTGTTAGATATGACTTACACGGTACCGAGAGTGCCGTGTAATTTATCTTTTAGTTTGAACGCGGTCCCGTTGGTCAATTTCGGTGAGACCGTTGCTGCGGTGTCATTGCGGATCCGACTTTACGGCGAGACAAAAACGTTTTCGTCGCGATTCAAGTCAATTCAAAGTAGTCGTGTACGTTTGAGGACAATCAGTATAATACCTATCGCTTGCATCATCGCTTTAACACATTTTCCATGCTCTTTTTGTTATCAACAAAAAAGAAATACGCGGGCGCACGAGTACGCGTACTTCTTTTCGCGATTGCGAGCAAGCGGAGAAAGAATGATCTTTCGATCGCGTTGTTATCGCAAAACTCTGGTCTATCTGATCGGACAAAACTCACCGTATTGATCCGATACATCGTATTCCACTACTAGCAGTTCTGGTCCTTCTGTTTTTCGAGGTCTGACACAACGGCATTCATGGTAAAAGGTTATGTTGGTTTTGCAGGCTCGCATCGTATGATCGCTGGATACCATCGTACGTGCTGTGTGAGATTCGCAAACTGATTCCTTCACGTGCGTGAGCTAAGACGATTTATCTCACACGCCGAATCACAGATCCACCGACGCGTGACGATCGAAAAAATGGAACACATCGCGCCAATAAGAGGAATTGCACGTGCCACGGAACGCAGCTCCGGATTCCCGGAGCAAAGTTCTTACTCGAAAATAGAAAAACAATGATCTGTCGAATGTTGCTCTCATTCCGCTTCAACGTGAAATTTTTCCACAGTGCTGATTACCGGTTGGATCACCAATGTTTTCGAAAAGAGTTGCTACTACCGCCAGAACATCAGATCATCCCACGAGCCCATTTGGTGGACTCTACGGATCCAAATGGCGAAATGTCTTACGTGGCAGCTCGTACAATCAGGGTTCCGTCTCATCCGAGACGGAGGAGGAGGATGAGAAGGACAGAAGAATCAGAAAAAATGAGAATTGGCATCAGACAAGTAGTGGCAAAAACTCTGACACCGAGACAATAGCTGATCTTGATAAATGGATCAAGACAAGCAGCACAGAGCCTTCAGTATCGTCAAATATAGATCTAGACACAACCAAAGTACTGGAAGGTATGGATCGTTATTTGGAAGAGGAGGATCTTGGACAAGGTTGTTTTTTCAACAAAGATCCGTATGGTCTGTCCATTGACATTGATTTGGCTGATACCAAGAAGCATGATCTGTCAACGGGATATGATTCTTTATTGCAGGATCTGTCGCAAAGCGAAAATCGACTTCTGGAACCGCCATGCGAAAAAGTTGTCGACGAATTTATCCTGCCGGAATTTCATTTGGATCATTTGGATCCGCTTACAGAACTTTCCTCAGACGACATGATAGTGGCTGGCGAGATTCTGCCGTCCACAAGCAGTCAGTCAGCGCTAAATGTGGGGAATATAGATATTGAGGAACAACATACTTTGAAAACAGAGATTCTAGAAGACAATTCCGAAAAAGCAACAACAAAGATAAATATTGGAAACGTGAACAAGATGGAAATTACCTCGCATCGACAGAAAATAATAGATCAGTCTTCGGCAAGTTCTTCAGAACTTTTTATCGAAGAAGCTTTAGAACCAGTCAAAGAAGAGTCATCAAATTTTATGACAAATTCCGTACAAGTAAACAGTCAAGATATTATAATAGAGCAATTAAAGTCCAAGGCTAGAATAAAATTTGAACCGCGTATCATTAAAAAGCATCGGCAAATGAAGGAAAAACTGGAGGAAAAGTTAGACAAGCCTATCAATGGTGGGAATATTGATGGCACGGATTCGCAGGACAATGTGATGACGGTGGTTGCCATATCGACCGACAAGATCTCCAACATGACGCAGATAGTCATCAACAATGGCACGCAGAAGAAGATAATTCAGAGCAAAACCTCGGAGTTAATTAAAGCAACCGGCAATTTTCCAAATCTACCTAAAATAGATACTTCTACAGCAGCTTGGAATGGCACCGTTGAACATGGCACTGATAATGTTCCGACTAATCAGTATGAAATTGTCATATCCAATACACTGGAGGAACTAGGCATCACGGACGATAGTTTGCAACCTGTACGTATCACCGAACGTGAGAAGGTGTGGCTTTGTCCCCGAGATGGTTGCAATAGACAGTTTAGCAGATTGTACACTTTGAAAGGACATTTGTTAGCTCACTACGGAGTTAGGCCGTTTAAGGTATGTTGAAAAATATCTTCATTTTCTTCTCTTCTTGTAAAATCTATTTTTGCGCCAAATAAAATTTTTTAAATCTTACTTTCACAAATTATTGCAACAATCATCTTCATCTGTGACATTTTTCAGTGCGACTTCGAAGAATGCGGTTGGGCTTTTTATTCCGAATTCAAACTGAAAAGGCACAAGGAGACACATCTGAAACGCAAGGATCATGTGTGCGAGGTCTGCAACCGTCGCTTCACCACCGTCTACAATCTATGGAGCCACGAGAAGTTGCACAGTCGTCCGAATCGAATCGTTTGCCAGGTACCGGAATGCGGAGAGAAGTTTCAGACCAAGCGAGCATTGGAGCTGCACATGAAGTCGCATGATCAACGTCACGCGCCGTACGTGTGCCAGCACGAGGGTTGCGGCAAGCGTTACTACAGCAACAACGCGTTGACATCGCATCAGCGTTCTCACAGCTACAAGGAGGTGGACATCAAATGCTCGTGGCCGGGCTGCGGCAAGGTTTTCGACAAACCGTGTCGTCTAAAGGCCCACATACGCTCTCATACCGGATGCAAACCATATCGCTGCACGTTTCACGGCTGCAAGTGGGCGTTCTCGTCGTCCAGCAAGCTCAAACGTCATCAGAAAAAGCACACGAACGAGCGCAAGTTCGTATGCGACACGCCTGATTGCGGCAAAGCTTTCATGCGCTCGGAACATCTGAAGGAGCACAGACTTACGCATACGGAAGGTCGTTACTTTCAGTGTTTCGTGTGCGACGTCCGTTTTTCCGCCAAAAGCAGTTTGTATGTGCACATTAAAAAGCATCAGCAGATAGCCAAGGCGGACTTGAACATGATCGATAACAACACACCAACTGGATGTACCACCGGTGGTTTAAAACGCGCGAGAACGAGAGAGTCACACGGTTCGCAAGTGAAATCGAGTTCCAAGACGAAAGCAAAGTCCAAGAATGTGATAAACGTCGCGAAGAGCGCCGCGACGGAGCACATTGTCGAAAAGCTGAATGTGACCCACGATAACGCGCCCTTTATAAACCAAGATCAACTGAAGTGGTTTCATCGTTGTCCGTTAGAGATGTGCGGGCATTTGACAGGCAGCGAAACGAATCTGCGCGAGCACATGTTGAAAGCGCACGATATGTTGGACGACGATTCGTTGAACAACTCGCCGCCGAACGCGGGCATAGACTACATTCTGTACACAGTGCATTCTTCACGGCCGGGCTCACCCGCAGCCGTTAAAGAGGAGCAGATGGTCATGGTGTCCCCGTGCAACGCCGTGATCCTCGGCACTTCGTCGGATTGTTGTTTGCCCGAACCGGAACCGCCACCCTTCAACAGCTTAATGAAGAATGTAGACCCTCTTCGAGCCGAAAAACAAATTCACAAAGATACCGTACTGATTAAGAAGGACCAGAGATCGGCAAGGACAGATCTAACGTATTCGGACTGGTCCAAGTTGAAGAAAACAAAAGGTGCGGTGGTGGACTCGCTGATGGACTCGTCGGATGTTGTGTTAGGTGCGTCTAGTGACATGGGCGAGGGTCTGCTGCTCACGGAGGAACTGCCATCGATGTATTATCAAGACGACGCTGTGGGAACGGAGTACCAGGTGTTGTTGCTGGACTCAAATCCGCTTGAAAGTACCGGGTAACTCGCGAGGTCTCGAATAGGCTTTTTTTTTTTTGTTTCTGACGGACACCCGAGTGATGAACAACTTCGATTCTCGTAAATGACTCTCATTAATCTAACGAACTTTTGAAGAATAGAAAGAGCATTCTTGAACATGTGAGTGATAATTACTTATTTTAAGTACCTATGTAGCTTATGTGAAACAAAAAGAAATAACATTCTTCTCTGAACACGAAGAGATGCGACAATTCCTGTTATATTAAAAAGTGTAGCTTTTTTAAAAAAAGTAGTAATTCTAATACAAAACTGTGATTTATAAAATATTCAGGCCGCGATATTCGTTTGTATACCCGTTTTTGCGGCCCGTAATCGCTTTAAATTGTTATTTTATTAATAAACCGTTGATATTTTTTCATAAAAAATCAATTGTGTATTTTATTGCTATGTTGTTATTGTCCGAATTGTAATTATTCCGGCGCGTCTTTCCAAATTGCTTTCACGTAATCAGGAAGTGATTCGCTCTGTTCCGGCGCATTTGCATTTTTACGCACTTATGTTCATTGACGTACAAAGTGTCAATGACGTGACACCGTCGCGCGGATTACATAAATGTCTCAATATGTAATTTGACATTACATAATGTCTCAATAATGTCTGTACTAATATAATTACTGTAGAATATTATATAATGAGAGTAGATAAGAGAATTTGTGTGTGTGTGTGTGTGTGAACAAAACGTGATAGACATGCTACATATTGTATATGAAAAATTAAAACATATAGTTTTTTTTTTTTTTATCTTTCCACGCTTTGCTTGAGAATTTTTATTTATACATTTATTTATACATTTTATCAGGAACCAATATATTAAACCGCTATATTTTCGTTCATATAAGAGCCGGAATGTACATTAATTATAATTAATTGTTCTAATATGAATGTACATTATATATTCATTCTAATGTACATGATATATATATAATTATTTTTAACATTATAGCCTAGGAAGGACAGTACGTATAAACACATACGTACAGTAGACAGGTTTTTTTTATCTAAAACAAACGCAACAATCATACGAGAACCTGCGAACAAACTGAGGTGTTTGAAAGTTGTTGAGAATTAAAGCTAGTTTTTTTACATAATCTTGCAACCTAAAAAACTCTTGAGTATATTCAGTATATTTGTGCTAATGTCCTTCAGCCTGTTAAATAGCTACATTTCTGTGTGTGCGTGTGTGTGTGTTTTCAAAAGTTCATATAACTTCTAACTGACATATTCTCAGCGCGGAAAAAAATCGCAGATAAAAAATGCAACCAGGTTTTAAAGAAAAATGACAGTGTTGCTGTATGAAGTCATCGGTGAGAAAATAATTTGTTTTCTCAGTAATACTTCAATATAGACAAAATTATTATTTTTAAGCCAATTTACTCTAAAAACTCTGACAGGCAATTTCTGCGGCCAGATTCACAAAAAGAGTTACGTGAGAAATCACTTTTAATTCTCAAACAACAACAAAATCTCGCAGATCTACGTTATCTAAATAGGAACTCTCATTTACAACGAAACACATAATTTTTTTTTTTTTTTTTTTTTTTTTTTTTTTTTTTTTTTTTTTAAATAAAGAGTAAAATATACATTATTATCCCGTATGCGCACTCGGATACGTGCGCATTCAGATTTTCTTACACTTAATAGGATGCGCATTTTGTATAAGATTACATTTTAACTTTAATCAATGGTAATGTTTTTTGTTTAGTTATTGTTTAGAATTTAAAATCAAACACAATTGTTTGATTTAAAATGAGTCACGCTTCAAAGTACAGTAAACTCTTGTGCTATAGAGCCGAGACTTATTGAGCATGGTGAAAGACGGCGAAGTGAAGCCGCCGTATCCACGACTCCGCGCGGGCAGACATGGTACAGAATATAGGGGAGTGACTTGTGTGTGAAGGAGAAAGCGGTCTTATACAAAGAGATTTGCGGTTCTATAGCAAGAGTCTACTGTATGCGCGTTGTGTGGAATACGAAATTTAATTTGTTTCGATTAATGTGTTGCGTTTTTTAAATGAAATTTAAAGGCTTATCGTATTCACATAAATTAGCTTCTGTAAATGCTTATACATATTACGGTCTCGTGTAAACATGCGCGTCGGACACGCGCCCATTTCCATTTATAGAGGTCTATTGGAAAAACCTGATGACACAAACAAGAATAAGAATTACAACAAATTAACATGAATGATAATAACATGAACAATCCCTATATATACGTTTTAAAAATCTGAGTAAGTTTTTTTTTTTTTTACATCACATCAACACTTGAAATAATTGCAATGATTCTCACATATGAAGAAGCTGAACTCGAAGTGCAAGTTTCTCAGAAATTTTTAGAAGTGGCTTTTAAAAGGGATTCTTTAAAAAAAAACAATTTAAAACATTTACACTTAACACAACTTTGTCATGTTACACATTTGAACATCTCGTCGCAATCAATTCGATTAACGACTTAAATGTGATATCTTATCGATTCTAAGAGACAACAACAATGCCCAGCGGTTTTTTAGTATAAAAAAAAATATAAAAAAGGTATAATAAAATTAATTTAAATTAATAGGAGAGAGAAATACAAAAATATTATTAAATAATTTAAATCGATCCAACTTGAAATTATGCGAGCGCGATTCATGTTTTCTACCTTATGTTAGCGAGACAGAAGAGCAGCAACGTTATATAGAAAATTCGTTTATAGAAAACGAAAATATTTCTTACTACTTTGTCTCTTTGTAAATTATCGGAATATCGTCTTTTTTTCTTTTTGCACACCAATCACATTACTAACACTAATAAAATCTGTCTTCCGCTAAATATAAATATCACCATTGAAAAACTCATGTAGTGTAACGAAGATGTGTGAATACGATCTTTATCACTTATAAGTTAATATTCTACTAATACTTCATATTGCTTTTTCACGAGCAAGCTAAGTGAGCACAATGATCGCTTTCTTCGGGAAAAATACTCGGAGGCGTTAATTACGTCAACCACAAGGCACGCTTTGCTTTTCCTTGCTAGCTGTTGCTTCAACGTCTCGAATATATCCGTCATGCATCCAGATAATAGACAATGATGAAAGCAGGCAAATGCGAAGAGATAATTGTGTTGTCTAGTCTAAACTTCTGTTAAACCAGTAACAGGTAAACTAATTCCTCTATCCGGTAGCGGATTGTCATCCGTTCGCGCGAATTGGCTAAACTTCCGCGTAATCTTGTTGTAAATACGATTTCTTATATCCGCCAGCATACACGAAACGCAGTGGAGCACCGTGATAAAGGTGCAACCACCGACGGAGACGAGCGACGTTCGCACCGGTCGCTTCCAATCGAGCACTTTGTAGATGTAATGAAGACCGTGCTTGTCGAGACCACCGGCCACGTAGTAAATCGCCGTAAAGATCACATAGAGCATCGCGATCGACAAGCACCACCAGAAGTTCCACAAACGAAACGGTATGCTCGTGACAAACAGATCGACTAGCACCATCACGCTGTTGCAAACGTGCACCATGATGTTGAGCGGATCCAGCTGATGGATCTCCGGATTGTACACCGTAAACCAGTAGCACATCGTCACGCCTATTGCCAGATTGGTTGTGACAACGTACAGAAACCAGTACACGCGCTCGGTGAATTCCCATTTGAGACCGCTCGGATCGAAAGCGGATATTTTTTGCAGTCGCCATCGCTTCGACACGAGGATACCGCCGATCAATGCCTGCGTGAAGCCCAACGCCATGTCCCAATTAGTCAGGTAGATGGGCCACTTGTCGTACAGCAGCATCGGATTGTAGCTACCGAACTCGAACACGGAGCAGATGAGCAACGTAAACCATACGAAGAAGATGACCCAGCGATAAAACAGATACCAGACTGCTACATGCGGCTGACATTTCGGCTCCGTCAGCAGACGAACCGACGGCGGCTGTTGTCTACTTGCTTGACGCCATTTCCGACCGATCTCTTGGCAAAAAAAAAAAAAAAAAAAAAAAAAAAATAAAGATGTCAATCACAATATTACATTTCTTAATATTTTTTGAAAAAGATACTTCATAGCGCTAGACAGAGATAAATTTAAAACCCAACCAATCGATTTAATATTAAATTTAATATTAAATAATTAAATAATTTACTTTAATATTAGTTTGATATTAATATAGTAATTATATAACTTATATAATTTATGTAATTTATATAATTTATAAATTTATATAATTATTATTATTAACTTTATACTTATTTATATAATTTATTTAATTATATAAATCATTAGATGATTGTAAAAATTTTGATAGATTTCGTAAAAGAAAAATGTGGACTAAATACTTATAACTTTATTAAAAATATTTATTTATTCTACCAATTAATCCCCATTACTTTTCTATCTTCTATTGCTATTTGATAGAATAAATCTATCAAAACTACTTTTGTACTTATATAATAATATTTATATGAAAGAGATCGCATAATATTTAAATAAATAACTTACAACAAATGATGACATGAAAACCGTGGAAGAGAATTGAAAGCTAACAGAAAATCGCGCAACTCGATAATAACGAGAAATGAATGATCAAACTTCGCAGCGACAATGTGCAATTTGATATTCTATGATGAAGAAACCGGAAATGAATGAGGAAAATGGAAATGTGTAAGGTAATGATTTCTGCTTCCTTGATAATACATTCTGAAAACTAGTTATTAAAATGCTTCAGGCGTAGTTAGACGTAGTTATATAAAAATATTTTCGACTGGTTTGAATGGACTTTATATTATATATCGCATTTAATTTATATTTTGTACGAGTTCGAAAGCACAAAAAGTTTATATATATATATATATATATATATAAGCTTATTAAGAAAGGAAAAAAAGAATATCTTATCTAATGTTGTTTAAAATTATTTTAACTTGTATTTTAAAAGACATGTATAAAACTTGCTGATCTGATTTACGATTATTTTAACATTACGAGAGATCTGATCGTAAGTATATAAATAAAATAAAAATCTAATAAAATATTGTAAATGTTCCTCCTGTCAATAGTATGTACACGAGTATTTTTTTTTAGCATAAAAGTATTGTTGCTAAGATTTTTTCGAATATTCGCACATTTCCCATTACTTCAATGTGAAATCGAATTCGCGATCTCTCGAAGCGTCACGATAATAATTGGCGAAAATTTTTTTTTTTTTTTACGACTTACATAACGTGCACTGCAGAAGGAGCAACAACAATCGTTTCAAGGACGGTAATCCTGCGAACGAGAACACCATTCTGCGTGGATAAACAATCGCGAAGAAAACTATCGCCTACAAGTGACAACATCACTCACTCTAACCTTGGTATCCCCGCATGTACGTGTTAAGGCATATGCGTAATTACGTTATGACATACAAGAAAATCATCAGGAAGGATATTAAGCGCTCGATACGCGATATGACCAATTGCAGTCGGCCGTGCTCGAACCGTTCCGATATAACAATCGCGTCTCTGATTGGCATTTGGCTTGCATCTCGAGTCTCACTGTTTTCGTTATGTAGCCGGCTTTAAGTTAGACCTAGATAAGTATCGTGATTCTGCGCGCACGCGCAGTGAAATTCACATCTAAAGATACACACACGTATCTCGATTGAAACGCACAAAAATTGTTCGACAAATATTTATCCGACTGTTTTGAATTGAACCTCGCTGAGATCAAAGAGGAGGTATGGAAATTTATTATTTAAATAATAATTAATTACGGCAATGTAAACGCGATATTTTATCTGGAGTAATGTCGCGTGCGTGTGACACGAATGTGTTAATTGCGTCGACGCGCGTAATTAATACATTAAGTTAGTACGAGTTTTTTTATTATCAAATTATTACAATAATGTATTTAATTGTAGCGGTACATGAAACAATTGTTGTACGATTATAAAAAAATAAGCCAAAAACATATGAGAGGTATGTAAATCTTCTTTTTTCTGAGCGAACGTTGATTAATACGTGCGGAATATTGGCTAAAGATAATAACAAAAGAACTGACAAGAAGCATATTACAGTCTGAAGAGTCGAACAAAAAAGCAAATAAAAAAAAAAAAAATTGTTAATATTTCTCTTATATAGTCAAACAAAACAAATTATGATAACGCAAGTGGACAAAAAGAAAATACAAATCTTTCATTTGACTGTGGTGCAAACGTCACAATGCCAAAATTACCACCTAGCGATGTTGTGAATGCTATTGTTTGCGATCAATTACGTATAACGTAAAAAAATAGGTTCGGCTAGAAAATAATATGCTGTATTAAATTCAATTACTTCGATGGGACAAGAGACAGAAAGAGAGAGAGAGAGAGAGAGAGAGAGAGAGAGAGTGAGAGGCACGCTCGCGTGTTCGAGCGTTTGGATTGTTTCGGAGTGCTAAAAAAGAGATCGTCTCCTCCAGACGTAACATTGTCACGTCGCAGATGGGAAGCTCTTTGAACTAATTAACCTCGTTCGTCCTCCGAGGTTCGCACGGCGTGACAAGAAAGATCAACCGGTGCTCGCACACAACGCGATGACGAAGCGGGAGGTCGCACAGCCGCGGTCAATCAGCCAATATGAGAATTCGTCGTTAATTTATTATAATCTTGTCCTATTAGAGGATACTATCGGTGCTTGAATCGCGCTCCTACGAACAGGTGGCCGAGCGTTAAGATATCTCTCTGTATATAACTTTTACTCGTGAAAGAAAAAAAGTGGATAAATTAAAATTATATGAAAAATCAAAAGAAGAAAGATCGGACTCATCAAAAGACACTGTGACAATATAAAATTAAACATCCTTCATTTGTCATTTTATTATCAAAATAAAAAGCGCGCGATCCAAATAAATGATTTAAAACAATCAGATAGGAAATTTTTTTATATTAATATTATTAATATTATTAATATAAAAAATGTCCTATTTGATTTTTTTAAATTATCATAACAAAATTATTAATATTATTAGTATTATTAATATTATTAATATACAAAATTTCCTATCTGATTTTTTAAAATCATTTATTTAGATTGCGCACTTTTTATTTTGATAATAATAATTATTTTAACAATAATGACAAATAAAGAATGTTTAATTTTCTATTGTTGCAGTCTCTTTTGATGAGTCCGATCTTTCTTCTTTTCTTTTTGTTTATTAATAATATACAAAATTTCCTACCTACATTTTTAAACTTATTTATTTGGAGTGCTACAACTTAAAGAAATTATTTCCCCAAATTCATTCTCATTGTTTACAATGTATTATTTATATAAAAATGTCTCACAGTTGCATCACCTGTTACGAGAAAGATTGTGTCTCGCGATATCGAGCTTGTAATCCGTTCGTAATACCGCTTCGATACGTATCGCGCGTAAACAGAAAAACGATAACAAAAACGCCAAGTACATGCGGCACTCATATGTTTCTATACAAAAAAAAAAAAAAAAAAATCTTAATCCTCAACACAAAGCTGAAGCTCTTGTTTTTAATAAAATGTGGAAATTAAAAGAGTATTTGTAAAAAACCCAGCAGCAATTGAAACATATTGTTTTCTTATGCATCAATTATGTTAAAGCAGTTTTGTTTTTATCACATTTCTTATTGTTGTCTTGCAACATTTATTATACAGATTAACATATTCGCGTCGTGTGTGTGACGCATGTGTGAACTGTCGCGATAATTTTTTATTTTATAGTCATATTAGTAAATGAAGTCTGGTGTAAAGTTAGCAGATAAGCTTGCAAATGAACATATAACTGACACGCTTGTTTCAGTATGCGTTTGTGTGTAAGTGAAAACTGCGGCATATTGAATAAAAAAAATAAGGCGTAGTCTCTGTAGTGCAAAAGATTTCTCTTTAACTTATTGCGGTAGCAAACGCGTTACATTGCGAAACCAATTATAAAATTCAATAATTTTCTTTTTAAGTCTTAAACAACTTCTTGACATACACGTAATATAAAATGGAATCGATTGAAACCGAAGAGAAGTCGGTTCGGCAGTTGCTGTAAAATATATAAAAATCCTAATTCTGTCGAAGTGTTTCGACTTGCGTGAGTTATATATACGATCGCCGCGCGTGAACTTGGCGCGAGACACGTCTTGATAATAATTGCATGTGAACTTGAAACAGCTACAGACAGAGCACTCACCGAACAGATGAACGTAAATATAAGATCTGTGAATACCGATCATAAAAAAAACCGTATTGCATCAACAAAACCATGTGTTATTTTCACTTGTTACGTAAAAAGTTAAATATCAAATTAGAAGAAACGAAAACTAAAAGGTTGTCGAGCAAAACGGGAAATTACATGCATTTAAAAGACTTATACGAATACACAAAAATTACATAATTACGTTTCGAACTCCTTATCTTGAATCTTCAATCGATTGCAAAAAAATCGAAACTATAAAGACAAAAGAAAAATAAAGAAATTCTTATCCGCAATAGTTGACTTTGCACATTGATGTTTTGACAATGTTTTGACTCTATCAGTTGAATATTTTTATTATTTTAATTAACAAACCAGACATGCTCCCACTTGGACAACTTAGAGCAGTTTTTTTAATAACCAATCTGACTTCTATGGAGCTGTACAAGTAACGTATGACTCTTTTTTTTATGACAGAAGATTGGAGCACACGTTCTGGATAACGGACCTAGAACGTGGATCCAGAATCCGATTACATCTTTTATTGTCTGTATTATTGTATTGTATTATCTCTCTATTTCTTTTGTCTTTATATTTTCGATTTTTTTTTGCGACCGATGAAGATTCAAGGTAAGAGTTCGAAACGTTTTGCGTAATTATATAATTTTTGTGTATTCATGTAAGTTTTTTAAATGCATGTAATTTCCCATTTTCATGTAATTTCCTCGATATTGACTCGAGATAGAAGAACTTGAAACGTTTCGCGTAATTTTTGCGTATTTATACAATTGTAAAGATGTTTAACATATGCGTAGAACATATTTATTATTCATTTATGTAATTTTAAACATATGTTTAATAATTCTTTCCTATTTTGCTCGATATCTTTTGATTTTTATTTGTCATAAAACGAGCGTTCCGTATCTTAATTTTAGAAGGAACGATTTCCAAAGATATTCGACAAAAATATTCAAACGCATTGCACGTAAGAAAATTGTTTAAATGATTTTCTACCTCAAATTAAATATTAATTATATAATTACGAGAGATAAAAAGAGTTTAATAAAACCTCTTTAATTAGACGAAATAATAGCAAATTGTACTAAATTGGATAATGCATACAACAAAATATTTCTAATTATTGGGATTGGCAATTTAGGGCACGTGATCGTAAACGCTTTTTCCAGGGTAGACTTTATTAAGTATGTCATGATAGCATGATCACGCGACAGTGATACTGATCTCAATGTCATCTTAAAATACACAAATATTTCTCTATTGTTGTATTATATGCATTGAATATTTTAGTTAAAGTGTAACCACACGTGATATGGTTAAATTCTAATTATCTGACATATCAATAAATTTCGAAACATTAAAATATTTGAGAAAATTAATAAGTTTTTTTAAGCTATGCGAAAAAAAGAGAATTACTCTCAAATATATATTATGTCTTGATTTTCATTGTTAATGTATAAACTGTGTTTTTTTACTGATAATGTAAATAAACCTCAATCTTCAAGGCTAGAATATATTTAAACATAAAAAATAGGTATAAAATTCTTATCTCGCATGAGATATGTATATTTTTCATGATTTTAACCTTTACTCACGTGCCATGTTATTATATATATCGGTTATTATATATCGGTTATTATATATATCGGTAAAATTTAACACCATAACAGCTATAAATTACCGTGCATTACCGTGCAACAATTCAATCTATCATTAGGCTTGATAATAAATCTATAAATAATGTTGCTTTTGTAGTTTGCTTTTGTATTTTACATTGTATTTTGCACTGTATCTTGTTTTCTTACAAAAAGATTCAATGAAAGATCAAAATTTACTGAATTCTATTCACGTGGAATTGCACATTGTTTAGAAAGTCTTAGTGCAAATTAACATCAGTATTAATGAAGCTCAGTGTTTATTATGTTTTGTAAATAAAATATATTGATCAAATTAATTAATACTCCTCTCTCTCTCTCTTTCTCTCTTTCTCTCTCTTTCTCTCTGAATCATATGCAAAACATATTTTCTTAGTTCAAGTTTTTTAATTTATTTACTTGTTTAATATTAAATATTAATTTATTTACTTGTTTAATATTATATATTTACTTGTTTAATATTATAATATACTTCCAGCACAGTTATACATCACTTAATATATAACAAACTCTAAGTAAATCAAAAGATGAGATGATAATAATTTGAAACAATTTGAAAGTTAAATGTTACAGGCAAGTAGATGAAAAACATATCAATAACTTATGATAATTCGTGATTCTGAGTTATATATATTGATTTATATTAATATGAAGTAGAACATCTCATTAAACCTAATTTATCAACTAGTTCTTCAACGAGAGCGTGTAACGTTTTATTTTTGTCCGGTGAGGCTACACACCGAAAAAAAACAATTGTATTCTTCTCCCGAGAATTTTCCACGTATTGTACAGAACATTCTCTTCTAAAAAAAAAATAGTATACTAAAGAATTAAGGAGAACTAATTATTTATTAAAAGAGAAATGAAGAAGATAAGAGAAGAATCTTCTGAACAAAAGAACCTAAGTCTCCTCTTAGCCTCTTCTGAAATTTTTATTCTCCGTTTCTTTTTATTATCTGTTAATTCTCGAATCTGTATTTCGTCTATCGATTGACGGAATAACCACCAAATACCAAATAACCACTCGCTCCTTTACATACGCGATATATAGGATGAATAAAATTCATGGTATTACAATCGCGGCAAAGAAATGATTCTGCGCTCGAAGCGATTAATCGAGAAGCGATAGATCAAGTTGTTCTTTGAGGCTAAGGCTTTTTAGTCTTCGAGAAAAACGAGTTTGAAAGACTTAACAAAACATACGCATTTAATCAATATATCGAATTTACTAACGCTTAAGTCCCGCATCCCACATACACATGCAAATAAACATGTACGATGCGCGTGCTCCTCGCGCCCGCACACACACACGCACACATACATCGCATGTAACACCCCTTTTATCTTTTTTCCTTATTGAACGTTCACGAACTACTACCATTACTCGAGTTTCTCTACGACCAAACCGATTCGCGGAATTCCTTTTTATATATGTCTATCAGATCGATACTTGGAACCACATTCGCATTCGCGCGATAAGCGTGCGATGATACTTTCGGATCACCTGGTCAAACCAATGGGTCGCTCTTGTGTCACACACAACCTTGATGGTGGACGCGTTAAATCCTTTCTCGGAAATCAGATTACGTCGACGAATCTCTCACCCCCGTGGGATGATGTGAAAAGAATCTCGCCAACGACTCGACACCAAAATGGTTTTGGGGCGCGAAAGAATCCTCGGGAAATAGAAATAAACACGCACCGTGTATCGGAAACAATTTCGGCGATTTTCTCGTTGCGACTTGATTCACGTGCTCGGTCTTTTCTAACATGTCACGAATCTCTTCGCACTCGGGCGGCATCTTTTTCTTCTGCTCTATAACACGCTGAAGAGACCCGGCCTTTCTTGCTCGACGTACGCCTTACTTCTGACTACCCGCTAACCGGCGCCGCATGCTCGCAATCAATATCAATCCTAATACAACACCAACGGTGAGCGTGCATGAAGCGTGTACTCACCCTGGAATCAGACCTGTTCCCCACACCGTAGAGTTCCCCACCTTGACACCAACGTGACATGTGCAAAACAGACCGATATATCGTACGACTATCATACGTCAGAAAGAACTGAATTTATTTGAATGACATATGGGTTGGTTCAATGAAAAGTCCAGAACCAAAAAACCGGCTGAATCGTGCATATTTATTTTTTCAATAAATAATTAAAGCTTAATCACTTTGTTTAGATAAAACAATAATAAGAAATAAAATAAAAGAAAATATTTTAATACAATTTTTTCTGATTTTATCGAGAGAGAGAGAGAGAGAGAGAGAGAGAGAGAAAGAAAGAAAAAGAGACCGACTGACTGACTGATTACTTTATTTATATGTAAGGCGCTGACACAAGTTTCCTAAAGCGCCAAAAAGATACAACAAAATAAAATGTGATACAACAAAAATAAAAAGTATGACAAAAATTAAAGACATTAATAATAAAAAGAAAAACTGAATATAATAATAATAATAATAATAATAAAAAAATGATATAACAAAAAGAGAGAGAGAGAGAGAGAGAGAGAGAGAGAGAGAGAGAGAGAGAGAGAGAGAGAGAGAGAGAGAGAGAGAGAGAGAGAGAGAGAAAGAGAAACACGATCATGTTTTGCATTCATGTATGTGACGATGAGACTATCATTACTCTTCATATGCGAAAATCAGTCTAATTGTGAAGAAACTTTTCTTTCTGCTTTATAATTTCGTAACAATGGCTGATTGAGTTCCTCTTGCCAGAGAACGGCTTAATCGCAATAATTTAGATATACATATTCTGCATTTTTAACGCAGAGGGTCTAAAGTCGCCGAACTTTGCGTCAAGTAGCAAGCACGTGTCATTTTAGCGTCCATTGACGGGGGTATTGTAATATAACACTAGTTAGGTCACTGACGTTATAAAAAATATCATATTTTTATGAATATTCACTATCAACGGCCATATAGAGCCAGCGCAGGGTGTTGTGCAATAAATAAGTATGCTTGATTTAATAATGTCGATTTAAATTTATATTGTTATGTCATTGTTTAATAGATTCAATTGATAAAGACTAAAAATATAGTCGAAACGTTTTGAAATTACATCAAGCATACTTATTTATTGCACAACACCCTGCGCTGGCTCTATATGGCCGTTGATAGTGAATATTCATTTAAATATTGAGAAAGAGC
>QVOB01004104.1:0-22551 GCA_014839585.1 Pseudomyrmex concolor | reverse complement strand
GAGACTATGTTGAGAAATAAATCGCCACTTTTCCAAAATTTTTTTTTTTTTTTTGTAGGCTAAGTACTTATCGGACTGCCCACGTATGTGCGCTGGTTTTGCAACCTCGAGATTGCGGAAATCACAGTTTACTTTTTCTATATCCTACGCTTCGGGTATCCATACCTTCAGTTATAAATGTATCATCTCATTTCGCATCGTGATTCGTAATTTTACTTCAGTTTTCTCGATTGTGTGCGTTTGCGCGCGCGCGTGGGTTTTGAAGCGACAAGCGAACTTACTGACCATACTGTTTTGCGAGGATCTCTTTCGTTATCTCATTATCGAAATTAATTAAAACTATACTGAGATCGATGACGAGGTAATCCGGGAGAGAGAGAGAGAAAGAGAGAGAGAGAGAGAGAGATACAGGAAACGGGTAACCGCGATACGTTAACGAACGTGCGAGCGCTAGCGAGATTAATGGGCGATCTAAATTAACGTTATGTACCGCCGAGATCCCGGAGTATCCTCTATCCGCGAGATCCGAGAGAGAACCTTGGCCGAAACGCGGATCGATAAATTCTAATGAAGTCTTGAGCAACGTCCGAAGGGCAAAGGTTATTGCGTACACACACCGACTATCTATTGACTCGAGTGGACATTGATGCGCGGCTCTATATAGCGCGCACAGCGCGAGTAGTATAGCATTTGTAGTCACGAGCCGCGGCGGATATTGTGCTCCATATATATATGTGTGTGTGTACAACACACACACATACACACGTTGCACACACACACACACACACACACACATTCAATCGTTTTTCCCGTCACGCAAAGATAACGAACTCCTCGCGATGTTCTTCCGGTTATCATAAATTGATGTACACAATGTGTATATTTCAATCTTGTTTTTATTTCTTCTTTTTGTTGCTGCAAAAGAACGTTATTCTGGTCAAGATATATTTATCAATCTTGCGAATAATTTGTACCATGTGTGTGGTTCGCCGTTGTTTTGTTAAAATATTTGCTCTGGCATTTGCCTGATGAAATGTACACGCTTATCGAAAATTCTCCGGATGACAGCGAATGACACGCGGGAGGAATGACGAATCTGAGGATCAGCACTTGTATTTTCGCCGACACGTCGTTATTACGGCTTGTCGCAAAATGCAGAGATTGGCTGTTTGCCAGCTAAAACGCCAGTGTGTGCGTGTGCGTGTGCGTGCGTGCGCGCGCGCGTGTGTGTGTGTGTGTGTGTGTATGTGTGTGGTAGAGCTTTCTCCGACTCTCTTCTCTTCTTCGTTCCCTCGATCGATACCAAATAGCGCTCCGTTCGCGACGATATCGTGTGGGCTTTGTGTTTCAGCATACGATACTACTGTTCTCATTAATTGTGTGCCGTACTTCTATCCCTATACTTGATCGCCATTACCGGACGTGTACGCGCAAATGAGAAGCGCGCGTTATCATTTTGTCATTTAGCGCGGTTTCATCGTTGAGAAAAATAAAACGCGCGCGCCAAGAAACAAAGTTTTTTAATTACAATCTCGGAAGAAATTTTCCAGACAATTATAATTATGAAAAGAATTTTAATCGTAAAAGAAAGTAACATCTAAATTTTGATAAAATTGTCTCAGATTTTATCCTTAAAGTACGTTTATTTAATACGAGAGAATTTCATACACTGCAGTGGCAATAAAATACTTTTAGCCGCGGGACGATTATTTGCGGCGGTATGTAAAACATCTTCTAACAGAAAAACACGACACGGTGATAAGTACATACACGCGTCGTTAAAAACGTCCGACTGGCAATAAAAAAAAATATGTACACACACGAGAGAATCCTCGACCACGCGCGCGGATAATTCATCGTATACTTCGCGAACGACGTGTGTATTTGTTCGGAGAAGACATTAATGCATCTTCCGCTCAAAGGTGAAGGTCGCAAAGTTGCGTCGTCCGTATCGCGCAAATCGGACGGGATAAAAGCCGGCGGAATATCGTTCGGTAATATGCCTCGCATGCAGATTTTACGGCCGTGCTCATTGTTCGCGGAAACGCAGAGAAGGAGGAAAACGCATCTTGGACGCGCGTCACGATCTCGTGCGTTTTAACAAGGAGGCATTTAATTCGCGGTAATGTTGCACGATCATGACTGATTGTTTAATGACCGCCACGATCGTCGAGAGTTTGAATTGACGGCACGAGATACGATGTTAATCGGCGAGCGCATCGCAACCGTTGAAAACGAGAGAGATCTTCATCAGGAATAATTGGAAGTCGCTTCTCTGACATTACGTATCACAAATGACAGTGAATTATTAAAAGACATTTCGTCGGCTCGTGGCAAAGTTGATAAATGTCGAGGTTTTTTTTGTCTGTGTAAATTGAGCGTACGATGTTACATGATAAGTGGTAGTTTTTTGAGAGTATACCTTTGCGCGAGATTAGAATTTTACTTTTACCGGAGAAGAAATTTAATTAAGAACAATTATCCTGATTTTTTTTTTAATAGAAATTGTTTGCAACACATAGACACTTGAAGATGGGATGATTTGCAGTATAAATCCGTAATGAAAAACAGATAACCGGACGGGGAGAAAACGCGTGGTTTTACATAATTCCGTTGAACATTAATATCCTCTTTGTGAATATCCTCGAAATTAACCGGAAATGTGTAGCAGCTGCTGTGCGCGCGCTACAATTTCCGGAAAGTACAGGGTAGTCGGTAAAGCAGAAAGTCGGCATCCCTTCACAAGGGATGATCGATCGCGCGTTTCCAGGGTGTCTGACTCTCGAACGACGGCGGTGTATACTGGAAGCTCTTGGCTGCACGAGATAGGATACTACAGGGAACTGCACGCGATGAGAAAAGAGAGAAAGAGAGAGAGAAAGAGCGGGAGAGTTCGTTTCACACCCACTTTCATTTTAAATCTCATTTAAACGCCCAATTTAATCTTGCGCGTCCGTGAAACGATCGAGTGAATTTCCTTCGCCAGCGAGTCGGAAATCGTTTACGGAATCGTATCGGGGACTTAATGACCGTTTTCAGAATATCGTGGACTTTCTCTAATTGTCGCGATTTTCCCTATAAATGGCAAGTCGCGTGGCGTTTATTTGCGGAAATCGCGCAGCACACCGTCGCCGCGATATGCAAAAATATCCCGCGCGAAAAAAAAAAATACACTCGCGAAACAATCACGTATTCGGGCTTTCGGTTCTCGGAATTAATTTATCTATTGACCGATAGACGTATGCTTTTAGCGGCGCGATAACAGCGATGACGAGAAAAGCCAGAGGAACGCACCCGATATAGACACGGTTTATCCGATATTTCGTTGGAGAGATAGAGCGAGAGACTTGCGTCTCTCTCCGCGCACAGCGGGAGCCATAAAACTGGGTGCGACGACGCTTCCAGACCGATGTCGTCGTTTATAACGATCGTAATTCTTGTACCACACGGGTTACGGTCAGCATATAATCGAAAGTCGTAATGTCCGTAATGTTGACGCGAGAGAGAAAAATAGAGAGAGAGAGAGAGAGAGAGAGAGAGAGAGAGAGCTGTGTGGTAGTTCCGTGTCTAATCGATCCGCGAGCTCTCGATGCACACTTATAACCGGGAGGAAAAGGTCTCTGAAATATTCCGCAAAGCTGTCATGCTCAGATGCATCGTCATCAACATTGTGCCGACGTCGCATATATGTGTGTCTTGCGAAATAAGTATCTGGCGACCGAGTTACCGGCATTTCCTAGACGATGATCGAGTCGTTGAAAACGTGTGGAAGTAGTACATAGAAATACGAAAATGCGCGGTTGACAGCCGCAACATTACGCGGAACAAATGCGCCTTGTACGTACAGACAATATATATATATATAGCGAACTAATCTGTAAGTTTCAATAACAGAACTTTCCGCGGAATAGATTTCAATTCGACGAGAATAACGAGAAAGTGACGATTTAAGACGCGGTTGTGAAATTTTCAAACATTGCCAAAAGAACAAGATTTGCGCGTATAAAAGTTTGACGACGAAAGAGATTTTGTTCTCTGAATTTTGTACGTACATTTGGAAAGACGATGTGTCTATTTTTAACAAAAAGTTATCAATCGTTAAGTTTCCATTAAAAGCTTAAATAAACTCAAATCTGTATTGCGAATTTTGCGGACATATATTTTCGGAACGACGCTGGAAATGTGCCATGTCCTTTTGTGCGGCAGATTTCACCGGGATGTTCTGTACAGTTTGACCAAGAGAAAGAGAGAGAGAGAGAGAGTGAGAGTCTTTCTAAATTAAAACGGTTAGCGCGGGACACACAGAGGTACTAAATCTTGATTGAATTCGGGGTTGCGCCGAAATTAGGCCGAGAGAGTTTACGCGTCTGCTACGGCAGTTCGACTTAAGCTTCTATTACGCGCGGTGACCATTAGAAGCGCGTCGCTGATTTTGATTCCGCGCGGCAGCAATGGATCTCTCGGTGCGCGACTAGCCAAAGAGAGAAACCGTGTGCCGTTTTAATTCGAATCCTCTAATTAAATTGCTGCACGTGCGCGAAAAAGATGACAGACGAATATCTCGTTAGACACTTTTTAATATATTATATATACATATGTGTTTTATCTGATTATTTTATGTCACTTTTATCGCATTCTATCTGGAGCGCGATGCAGAATTTAATTAAATTAACGCGAATGTGATGCAATTTTGGATGTAGAAATAGAAAGAGAGAGAAAGAGAAAGAGAGAGAGAGAGAGTGGAAGAGAGAGAAATGGATAGATTATTTTTATTCGGATAATCGCTATTGTTCTTAACGTATTAATTTGAACCAATTTCGTATATTATACGTGTATATTTATTTACACACATGTGAGAAGAAATCAGACCACTCCGTATTGAAAATTCGTTTATCCCGTTATTAATTGACGTTTTAATTTATTCAAGAAAAAGAGTAAAATGTGCTTTTTCTTGTTAACCGTTCCGAATGTTACGGTAATACAATATATTCCAGTGTGCGATATTCAGTTCTCGAGTAATATAAGGCCGGCTATGTGCGGTACTCGAATACGCTAATTAATATGTCTCCAACCGCTGCGGGAAATTGCGGATTTTTCCGACTTTAATTATCAATATATATATATATATATATACATATATATATATATACATATATACATATATATGTATATATATAATATATATGTGTATGTATGTGTGTATATGTGTATAACATGAGATTATAGCTCGAGGAGGTTGAGCCGTTCGCTCGACAGCGGAAGAGCCGGGGAGCTTTTAGAGCAAACAAAAGCGAATCCCGCTTTTATAGAAGATTAATGCCTCGACCACGAGGATAAGCTGTGTATACTTAACCGCCCCGGTGGCAAAGGCCAACGCCGCGCGTTTTCGAGAGGGTCAAAAAGATCCTCCCGACGCTTGACGTCCGTGATAGAGTGCAACGTACGTTATCGTTATATATCCGATATCAAATAAAATTGCTACGCCCAAGCTACGATCTATTTGAAGATTTCCGCGCGTCAACTCTCTTTCTCTCTCTCTCGCTCTCTCTATCTCTCTGTTTCTTTCTCTCACTCGACGTAAGAGATCTCGTGTGCAGGTTTTATAAGGGCACGTTTTATACTCGTCCCGGTGAACGAGATCGACGTCGTTGTCGACGTCGTCGAGAATCCCGGTTATTATGTAACGGTCTATTGTCGTGACGGTACGACCGATAATTGGCGCGACATTAAGTCGACAGAATATACGCCCGCGACATGAAGAGCGTATATACGGTGAGCGTAATTGGCCGGACGACGTCTTGGTTCCCTTTGATGGTGTGGTGATTTGCAACCGCGCGTTTCTCTTCCGGGGCCGGGTTCGATGAGCACACAGGGCATTAATTGATGGGTACATAGTCGGGCGCCATTAAGTGCCGCGCGTGATAAATAGAAGTAAACCTTGCATTATCGCGGCGAGCGCACCGCGGCGGTTGCGACGTGCTTTTATCGCAAAAATATTGGCGTTACAGCAGAGCGAGAGTAATAACAGGCGGATTATGCGTCGCTCGCAGCGCGCTTTTATAACTCTCGCTCAGATTTAAAACTACTGTTTCTTCTTTCCTCGCTTCCTCCCCTTCCCCGTCTTTCTCGATTTGATTCACAACCGCTTCTGCGCAACTTTACGATCCGTTCGTGGCGCGACGCTTCCGATATTACGAAACATTCGATTATTTTTGCAAGGAATTGATATCGAGAGAGAATTTACTTTTCACAGTCGCGTCGTGAGAAGATCTGAGAAAGTGCAGCGAAAATCCATTGTTTTCTAAGGTTGACAAGTCAATATTATCTGTATTGTATACTATAGAGCGTCGATAGTTTCTTTCATTGTTCCAGGTTTGGCAAAACAAGAGAACGGACAAATTTATCAGAATTTCGCTGTTTTAAGAGAAACGCAAATTGCGTGTCTCTAATTTGATTTTATTCAATGAAATATATCACGCGGCGTAACTCGTTTTAATTTTCTCATCGCGAAAAAACGCTGAAATAAAAAATATTTATCCCGCGCAATTACATGACGCGAGTACGGGCTTTTTTCCCCCCTTCTTCCGTACCGCGGTAAAACTGTACAAAGAGAACGGAGCTCGTTTGTACAGAAAGCAAACAAAAGCGGGAAAAGTACATGGTTACGTGTCAAGTACAGAGCATCAAAGGGAATTTTGTGAAAACGAGCGTGGAATAAATTTCGCGCGCTCTGTACGCCCCGGCAACTCGCCTCGAAAAATCAATCGGCCGACGGAATGGTGTGTCGAAGACCAATCCGCCCGGCTTTTTTCTTTCTCCTTTGTTGAACGTTATCGCGGGCGCGCGCGCGTACAAAACGCAGACGACAAACTTTGCTTTAAACTTCGAGCAAGTCGTTCAGCGTTGACTACGGGTATATACACGTCTAAGTAAACGGAGCGTACTTTCATCGTGTACACAGACTGGTGGATTAAATCGTTAGATACAGAAGACTCATTCAACGAGCTACCGCCATTCATTCGTTCGGAGCGCGTTTACTCCGAGTCGAATTAATGCGCACGTCCGCGCAACACGCGAATTATCCTCATCGCGGAGGAAAGCAGCAGAGGCGATGAAAAAAGGGGGAAAGACGAATGGATTCGAATGAGTAAAAAACAAAACGCGTAACGAGTGACAAAAAGAAAATGAGAGAAAATTCATAGTGGCCTTCGCGCGCCTAGGGAGAGAACAGAAAGAAAGAGTTAAAAAAAGAGAGAACTTCTCGTGAGGTTCGTGTCGAAAAAGGGTCGAAATGGCTGTCAGCACTTGGCTACAGAATTATCTTCCCCGAATTGGCGTTTCTCTCCCAGACTAGCCATAATCGAAATTGCACCCCTTCTTCGTCTTCTTCTTCTTCTTCTTCTCTCTCTCTCTCTCTCTTTCTCTCTGTCTTTCTCTTCTTTTCCTTTCTTTTTCTTTTGTCAGAGCGCAGAAATATATATCGCGAGAAGCGGAATGCATTTGCATTCATAATAAACGCTGGCTACTGCACAGCCAGTTTCTGGCCTGCTATTATACCGTCTCGTTCCCTTCCTCCCCCCCTCCCGCCAAGGGGTTGTAATCTTGACGGCGAGAAAAGACGAGAGTGAGTCGGGGTTCTTTACGTAGTAAAACTCGTCGTCGCTGCACGGAGGGAAGTGTAAATCGCGCGAGCGCTAAAAACGTCCGCCCGGACGAAACTCGTTATCTCGACGAAGGAATTGTGAATTTTTATTATCACGAGCATCCTTTCTTTCCGGACGCAATACGATCGCAAGACTAATTGCAGAGAGTCTGACAAAATTGCACAGTGTCTTTACGTTCATAAACGCACGGTGTGATAATATTTTTTAAAAGAATCTCCGTATAAAGAACTTGATAATTTAATGTTGTTGCTTTTAGTTTCTTCAGTTTGTCGCACATTTTTTATTTTATCTCAGTCGCGCGAGTATCTCGGATTCTTTCTTCTCGTTTCTTTGACGTATTGCTTTCGTACGTGTATTGAACACCGCGAAATATATACGATTTTTTCTTCTTAACGATTTCTCTTTTTCGAAAAGAAGCTTTTCTCTGCTGCCGACCACAGATCATTTTTTTCACATTTTTCCCCTAAGGACGCATTTATATAGGCGGTTGATTAAGCGGTCGGTTTCCTCGCGATGTATACAAGAGAAATGGGTGGAATTCGTGAGGGCGCGATATCGTGTGTGTAGGTGATCTAATCGTGTGAAACTCACTTGCCTCTGGATATTTCGGTCAGCGCGCGAAAGAGAATGTGGAACGTTTATCGCGGAAAAAGGGACGATGTATACGAGCGAGCGCGATGCGTAACGAAAGAAAAACGAGGTTACAACAAAGAGAGAGAGAGAGAGAGAGTAGAGTAGAGAGGAAGAGAAGACACTTTGCGTTGAGCGAGTCCCGAAGGGCACGACGACGGTGTGTGTTTCATCGTATTTTCGGAAGAGATTTTTTTATATTCGCGATATCGATTGCGAGAGCGAAGTATCCGATCGGTCTGTTCGTCCCACAAAGGAGCGTAAATAAAGGTCGTTCGACCTTTTCTTGACTTAGCTCAGAAAAGACGCGGCTTGTACGAAATGCGTGTCTACAAAGGAAGCTTCTCTCTCCGAACGAAACGGAGTTTCGAAATATACAAACGATGCGCGTAATTCGGAAACGATATTCTAGAAACTTCTTTAACGATACGAGCTACATTGTTTACCAATACATATTACTTTTCACATAGAATATTAAAGATATCGCAAAGAGCTTTCTAACAAAAGAAAAAAAGTTGGAGAAACAAAGATACCGATTTCGTCGTTGAAAATAAAAACCAAAAAACTTGCTGAGGTTTTGTCCTTGATGTGCACCAAATCTTTTACGTATTTTCCTCGTATATTGAATCTCGCGATCTCCGCAAATCGGAGCAGAAAAGGGAAGAAATGGAAGCGCGAATAAAAAATTCTCGAAAGAAGAACCTCACCTGACTTGTGAGACATGTTTACACATTTTACGCGGAAGGAAAAAAATTAATGAGCACAAGCATAATTTTCTTTCTGAGCTAAAAACGTTCAACCACGTGAGAATCTAGAATTCTCTCTTCGGCTTTTTTTTTACAGCCGCAGAAAAATGGAGAAATTGAAAATTAAAGCGCCCGCGAACTTTTGGTTGCGCACTCGTTCTTTGAATATTAAATTACCATGTCAATGGATTTTTCCGTCAAAAGAATCAAAGGACGACGGATAATTCGTTTCGAGCGCGCACGAGCGACCAAACGATATATCACGATATCTCTTAATTTCCTTTGCATTTTGCACGTTTGATTTTATTTCGCTCCAGAAGTAATAATTAAAAAGGAGATCACAAAAATTAATGAGCTTCGAAACATCGAAGTTCATAAGCCAAGATAAAAGATAAAATATTTCTATACAAAGGAAACATCATTTAACAACGGTAGAATCAAGTTGGGATACGTTAAATCCACGTTTGGAGAAAACTCGAAGATGGACCCACCGCGCGGTCACCCATTCTCGATATCCGTCTAAATTACGGTTTGCTCGCCACCCTTCGCGGCAGCTTAGATAAATGAAGATAACAAAAGAAAAGAAGTTGAAGAATGTAACGGCACAAAATCAGTTCGTCGCACCTCGCTTACAAACGTTATGCAGACTCGACGTGGCAATGTAAGCGTCGGAGAAAGTGTTTGGAAGAAAGAGAGAAAGAGGGAGAAAGTGACGTAGTATATACGCATGCAACGCACACCCTCGGGGCAAAAAGGAGAGAAACGGGCTTTTTCGAAATAGACTTTGATGATGAAGGAGCGGAGAACACCGGCCGGTCTCTCCCGATCGAGAAGGTGAGACAAGGAATGGGGAGGGAAGAGAAGATGCACATCAGAGGGAGTGAAGCCCGTGAGGGAAAACGAGAGAGAGAGAGAGAGAGAGAGAGACTGAACCAACTGTCGGGGTGTCGGGGAGAGGCGGCGCAGAGAAGAGGGAGGTGGACGACGACGGCGAGAGGTGGAGGTTTCGAGTGGTTCAGTTGTAGCGGCACCGTGACTGAGATCAGACGCACGTACACGTTTTACCGGCGACGACTCGCGCGATTCGCGACCACGCGACTTCCTTTCGTCGCGTTTTCACGCGATTCGTCGTCTCTTCTCCCGCCGCTCTCGCGCCGGTTTTCGTTGTCGTCGTCGTTGTCGTCATCGCCGCCACCGCCGCTGCGTCCGACCAGGCGCGCGGTTCCTCCACTGATCGGCGCGCGGCGCCTGGCACCCGTCTCTCCGTCTTTTCCACTGCGAGTCTTTTCGAACGCGATCGCGATCGAACTCGGAAATGTCAAATGCGGGAGAAACGCGCGACAGCGCGACGAGAACATTGACGAACGTTTGTTTTTCTTAACAGCGCGCTGCGTTCATTGCTCTTTTGCTCGAAGCCTCGCACACATCGGCTTGTATAAATTTCCGGAAAGGAAAACAACAATACACGATTTGTTCTATATTAGAAAAATCGGCAAGAGAGAACACATCACAATCATCCGAGGTTCAACGACCGAATCTTGAATCACGAAGCGGGAACTTCGAAAGTTTTACGAATCTTTTGATTGTATAGTTATGAGGAAGTTCGGCGCTTTAGATATCATCGCGTGAAACGCGAAACTCGCGAAAAGAGAAGCGCAGATATATATATATATACACATACATATATATATATATATAAAAGAAAGAGAGGGCAACACAATGTGGTGGCTGTCGTGCATTACTTTCGAGTCGTCGTATCTCGCGAAAAGCCGTGCGTGCCGGAAGCGAGGCTCGCCTGGGCGCGCCGGTGCACCAGGTAACGAACCTGCGAGGGTTAACGTTATGGTAACGTGAATCGATCGCCTGATTTTCGCTCTCTTCTCCACCTCGGTACAGTCTGTCACGGGCGAGAACTCACGACCGGATGTGCGTGGACGGTCACGGTAGTGCGCGGAATCACGAAGATGGATAAAACGCGCGGAAAACTTCGTTACCGCGCGTTATTTTTTTTTTAATTAACAAACACTGAGAAGTCTTTCGCCGAGAGTTGAGAGTACACGCGTAAAATATATAACAAGCTTTGTTTCCAAAAATCCTCTCTTTTCGTCTTAAAGGTCAGAGCGAAGGGCGCGCGTGATGTTGAGTGCGCTATATATCGTGAGAACGTCGACATCCTCCGAGGAATCTCCGGTCGGCATTTGCGTGCTGTCGACTGCAACGCTAAAGCGCCGTAATTAAAGGAGACGCTTTTCAATCCGCGGAACTCCCGAGGAGAACTTTGAGAGACAATCGCGCGATAAAAAAAAGTTTGCCGAATAAGGAATTAAGATTACTGTGTTGCACGAGAAAGTTCGAGGAAGTTCTTTTTGTCACGGACAAAAGAGAGGAAAAAAAACAAGTCGCGCGTGTACAAAAGAAAAATAAAAATACTATGTGACAAATCAAAAACACAAAGTTGATTATAGATAAACCGTCCGTAAAGATATCAGTTTTGAATGGGAGATGATATTGTGAGTCGGCAAAGCAGAGACAGATAGAGAGACAAGAGTGTGCGTTCCATCTTCTGACACAATTTACATATGTATATATTTTTATGTATTTTTAAGAAAAGAGGCAAAGAAGCCTCTCTAACTTTTTGTTCGCACAGCGGGGAAAATTAAATTGAAGAGTGCCACCATTTATCTTTGAAATATCGAACAATATTTCACGCTTCGTGCCCGCTTCTATGTATCTATGTATCTATATATATATATATTCGCGAGAGAGAAGGAAGCCCGCAGCTGACATTTATTTCTGAATACATCAAAGACGTGAATATCGGGATGTGGCCCGGGATCGTAAAGCTTCTCGGCTTTTGATGGGGTGTATCGGTGAGAGAATCTGGAATTCTGTGTCGAACCGCAGCGCGGTTCGTGTGCACGTTGCGGTAAAATTGGACGGTTTGTATATGAACTGAACTACTGCGCGCGTCGACTTGGCGACGAATTGATATACCGCTACTATTGATATACCGCGCGTCGAAATAAATAAAAGACAGTCGCGCGTTTCTGGTTTGGCGGCAAACCGGAAGATCAACGAGACTTCGCACAAGGGAGTGTACGTATAAATTGACGGCAGAACAATGAGGGATAATACGAGGCGTACTGCGTTAATCAGGTGCCACGGGGTCTTGCGCGCTTCTTCGCGGACGAGAAGACCGACAGCGAGGATCTCGACAGCGTAAAGTCGTAGTAGTCGAGACTTTTGACAATGTCTAGACCAGGCAAGGATCCCGTGCAGAAGTGCCATTCGGATCCGGGCGCGGCGAGCACTTCGTGCAGCCCCAGCAAGCGTGTTTCGCGGCGAGTGCCGTGCATTCCGTCCTCGCCAAACACACGCAAATGCGTTCTAACTTTGGACGGATATAGCTACGTGATCGGTGAGTAAGGACACGATAACGTTCGAGAGAGCGAGAGTTTACGCAAGGGTAGTCAAAATTATATTATCACTTGCTGCGCAACAATATATGTAGAAACAACTAAATAAATAAATTTGTTTTTTTTCTCTCTCGAACGTTTCCGTTTTGTTGACAACAAATTGCAAAAAACTGTACATTGATAAATTTGATACGCGCGCACAATCCAATTACACATTCGACCGCAACAAGTGAGTTTTCTACAAAAATGTTAACATAAGTTCGACTAACTCAGTAGTTTTATACAAGATTTGTTTTTTATGTATAGATGTATATGTGTTATATTTTTATGAATGGATTTTTTTAATGAAAAACATTTTAAGATAGAAACAAGAAAAAAAACAAAAAATTATGTGACTTTGAAGAATATTCAAGTGGAAACTGCGTTGGAAATTCCGTCTCTTCTGTCAGAATCAGAACCGCCATTTTGCTTTTGGCCTCACAAATATTTAGGTTTGCTAACCCCGTAAGATAATTAGCGTTTCAGAGGTTGTCGTGAAACGTAGCGCATGTAATGTGATTACATTATAGGGCGAGTTTGCGATGCTGTACTCACATATTAATGTCTTAGGGTTATGTTTAAGATTATGCGCGCGCGCTCGGCGTTCTTAACGCTAACATATATGTGGAGATGCTAATAATATGGCGAACAATTACTAATTACGTTTATATAAATAATAAATTTATATAAACGTAATAATATCCCAAAAGACCGTTACACTAATTGCTGCGATAATGTAAAAGAAAAACTAGCAAAACACACGTTGATCAACGCGAGAATTAAAAAACAAAGTAATAAACTCTTTTCGCGCTCAATGAAAAGCAGTATGCACGCATTTATTACGTTAATTATATATCACGTGTACATAAAAACGGAAACTCCGCACTAAGTAAGATACATTTGCATACATTGGTTCGCGCTCGATCACGCACGAACAAAAGTCTCGGAAGAATAATTTTTTAATTGAAACAATAGCGATAATTGAATGTGCATATATTCGTTTCAAATTAACATTCGCGCTCTTACACTAATTAGACTTATGCAGACCACGCAAAGAACCGTGCGCACACAACGGTTTCTGTGTTTCACAATGTAGGTAGGTATATTCCAAGTGCATTGGCTTAATTAATCCAACATACACGAATCTATGTACATGTGAATATCGTAAGATATTAGAGAGAGTTTGTACTTCGATTTGCGACATTCTCGCGTCTCTCTCTCTCTTTCTCTTTCTCTCTCGCTCTAAAAGCTTTCATTTCTCTTGCGCTGTATTTTCAAGTAACGTACAATTGCTCGAGTATATTGTTCTGACGAAATTGTCGACTTGCATTTTACATTTTGCACCGCGCGTTTCAGCGACTGATGTCGCGGTGAACATTGTAGATTTAATAAAAACCAACTTGTACGCTCTTGAAAATTTTACACACGTTTCCGAAGAGTATCTCCGGTATCTCTCTGTCTCGGAACACCTTACGAGGAACTTAGACACTTCTCTTAAAAAAAAAAACTCGCGTGTGGAAAGGGTTAAAAAGCCGATTAGGATCTTTGTGTGTACATTATACGGACGCGAGCGTATCCATCTCTCCCGTGCATCAGTACTTATTAGTAGATGCGGTTTCGCCTTCCGCGAGCGAAAAAAGCATCGGCGAAAAAAAGTCTATTAGTCTGAACGGGTTTCGATATTATTAAAGGTTTTCCCGCGCGCGAAACCCGAAGTATCGGAAAAACTTGCGCTCGCGGAAATATTCCTGAAGAAATCAACGCTTTCGCGAGCACTTTGCTTGCAAATGAAAAGTTATCGCGTTCTGATCTCAACGGATTTTTACAACATTTTATTTATATATGTATGTACATATAAATCGGAAGAACTTGCGCTCGCGGAAATATTTCTAAGGAAATCAATGGTTTCGCGAGCAAATGGAAAGTTATTGCGTTCTGATCTCGCAGATTTATTACGCACACATATATAATATGTGTTGTAAAAATCCGTGAAATCGGAATGCAATAACTTTTTATTTGCGAGCAAAATGCTCGCAAAAACATTGATTTTTACAACAATATTAATAAAATTTTTTTTCATACACGTATATGACTCGGAGATTTCTCTGGGACAGTATTTTGCGGTTTATCGTTTCATCCTGTGAATCTGCGCTGGAAGGAGTATTCCTTTCGTTTCGATGACAAAACAAGGTGCAGTAGAAAAAATTCCGTGTCAAGGATTGGCACGTATGATCGTAAATATGCGATAAATTGTTATGCAGGGATTTCCGCTCGGCACAAACCCGGCGGCGATCACTTAAAACCAGAGCGCGGCTACATACACGCAGCGAGCGAGCGAGAAAAAGAGAAAGAGAGAACGATGCATTATTCATGAGACGCGGAAATCGAGTCCATGCTTTTCTTCTGCTGCGTCACGTGTAGAGTAATATGATTATTTCCGCGTTATCCGCATCGACGTCGTTAGAGGAGTTGCAGCTCGACGGGCGCAATCAATGCACGGCGACGATCTAATTTAAAGCTAATCCCAACGTTTCTCTCCGCGTGACTTATTTGTTATGTATTACCGGTATACGGAGCTCATTGTAATTATAATCTCGTCCTATTAATAATTAACGAGAAAGGGAGGAAGAAAGATATTACGTCTGCTCGATGCACGTGCGTATATTTCATGCGCGTCGATGCATCCTCTCGTAGTGTTGTACAGTCGTCGCGCGATATTTAAAATATGAAGACGACACTCTCGCGTCACGCGGCCGAAAAACCGCACGCGAGTATGCGAGAGGGCAGTTATTAAGAATTATGCAAATCTGTCGACGTGCGAATCGCGTCGAGTACACTACGCATTTCTCTCGATCTGCATAATGTAGCAGAAAACAAGTGCGAAACGTGTTTCCTTCTCTTCCCGGTTAACCTTATTTTTCTCTCAATACACGAGATAAAGGAAGACAGAGAGAGAGAGAGAGAGAGAGAGAGAGAGAGAGAGAGAAATTCTCGTTGTTAATACGAGACACATATATATGACCGCTGCTACTACCGCTCGACATAACTCGAAAGCCACTATCATTAAATTAAAAAAAAAAAAAAGAGGTGCTCAGGAAGAAAAGAAAAAAACGGGTCGTCCGTTAATAAAAGACGTATGTTTCATTTTTAAGGACTTTCAGTTTTGCGATTCTACTTATTGTGCTTCCCTTTATTTCAGTTTCTACTGTGTTCCTTTTTTTAGATATCAAACAGATTTTTCCTTGCGAGAGTCTTGCGGACTCGCAGTGAGTACACAGGAGTGGAAGAATGTGTAGGTATACTATATATATATATAGAGAGAGAGAGAGAGACAGAGAGAAAGAGAGAGGCGAAATACAATATTTGCGTTTTCTGTTTTTCTTTTGTTATCTCGCCGAACATCCCGTGAATACAGACGTTCTGCTTAGAGAAAATTTCTTAATCCGCGAGGGAGACGGAGAAGAGGATGATCTCCGGTTACAAAGTTCGAGAAAGCGCGATTTAATGAGATTAATATTTTCCATTGGCGCGTCAATGTTTGCATCGCTTTCTTCTTACACTCGACTTGAAGTCCCGACGACTTTTCCCGACACGAGAGAAATTGTGACACCGGCCGTTTTTATTTGCGATGAGAGTTATGACAATCGGCCGTGATGAAATTTTCTTTGATTCGGTCTTTTCCACTGCGATATCCTCGGCCGGGCCGAGAGGCCTGCGTAATAGAATTGCTTCGCGATACCGTCTCTAATTTGCGGCTTTAATTAATCTCGGTGACATTCGGCGCAAGAGAAGGTTCTATTTCCCGGCCACGAGGATCTCCGGTATCACGCACGAATTCGCTACATCGTCTATCAATTTTCGCGTTTGACGCATTGCTCATTATTGCAGAAAGCGTATGCAACACGTACACGCATCGCGTTGCGCACAGCTGATAATTAAAAACTACATGATATTATTTTTTTTTTTTTTTTTTATACACGATGAAGTAGTGAGAAGAAAAACAATAAAATAAACAAACGCAAAATCTCTAATTACATTATTGCCGGTAATGCATTTGTAGGAATAATATAACAAAACAAAAGGAAAAGTGCACAAACATATAAAATTATAAAATTTATATTACGAAGCTCATTTTATCGCTAATTAGCGACATTAGTCGTAATGATCGTTAACAATTCCACGCATCCGATACTATTCGCTTGTTTTCCGCTTTTGCTCCGCTTTAAGTTGCACGTTTTATTACCCACTTCATTTTGATTGTCCTCTTCGTATTATTTTTATGTGATTTATCTTTCAACTTAATGAATTCAAAGTTACGCGTGCTTTAGTTATTTCGAGAGAAAGAGAGAGAGAGAGAGAGAGAGAGCGTGCCGCTCTCTTGAAGCCCTGATCGTTCTTCCGTAAATATTAAAGGGTTTTAACTCCGCTTGACACAATTCAGGCTCGATGAATTTAAAGAGGCGTGTTATATGCCGGGCCATCGATGAATATATCCGGAGGGAAAAACTCTGACGAGAGAAAGCGCGAGATATGAGGTGGGTTAAAGCGCGAGCGAGATATTGAGTTTACACTTCGCCGATAAAACAAGGTTCGTTGGGTTCACGCCTTGTAATCAAGCGAATTTATCGTAATAATAATCAGAAGCTTTTTCATCGCGTTATGAACTTTTCGCGAATCACTTTCTCAACACGATGGTTTTTCGAACGCACAAATCTCAACGTTAACATTTGTCTTCTTCGACGTTCTTTCGCGACAAAGACATCGTTTTGTTCCGAGACGAGATGTGTAACCAATCGAAAAACCACCCGCGCGATTGACGTTGAGTTTCGCAAGGAAGGAATCAAGAGCATGAGAAAATATTGACCCTCTTTCTTGTTAAATCGCCTTATTTCGGAACTGAAATACCCTTGTCGATTTAGTGACGTTTATTGTACGCGGTGTATTGACGTTGCTTACTCTGTTTGCGCTTGTCATCGAACTGTTAATTGGATGATATTGAATAAATCTACATTTATTATTAAAGACGTGACAACGCGAAAGAAACAAACCGATGGAGCAGTGACCTCTGAAGCAATTTTATTTGTTATTCTAAATCGCTTTTCCTTCGTCATAATTGATACTTAATTATTTTTCACTCTTGCTTGTACTTGTGCGAGTTAATTCTCTGAAGATTCACAAGATAAATGAAAAAAAAATAGAAAATTTTCTACGAAATAATCTTTCTTATTCACCGACAGCTAAATAGTTCGGAAATTCTGTTTTAACATTCAAATTGATACGTTTAAAAAAAAAATTAAGATATTACATACATTGAACAGAATGGAATATTTTTCTGACTCAAACCGGTAATTTTTTTATCGACAAATTATCCGGCACGCAAAAGAGCGAGTCGTGTAAATTGGTTTTTCGTGCCAATTCTCTCTAACGAGTGCTTGCAAATTAATGACCGCGGTGCCGCGGCTCGTCAACGTCGACGTGCAAAATATAATTTCGACACCGCATCGGAATATTATAGAATTACGCCCGGGGCGCATTCGCTTCTTTCGATTTACAATTTCGTCCCTTCCCACACATTACTCGTAATGAGTACGCGATTCTCGTTTTCTTAACGAAAGACGATCCCACCTCGTAGGAATTCCACCGATCGTCGTCGACCTCGTTTTAAATCGTCCGAGAACAGTTCAGTTTTCTATCTGTTCCGAGAGAAGCGGACTCTGAAAGTCCGCGCGCGCACGTGCCTTAACGGTTCGGTGAGCTCTCCCTTTTATTTCGGAAATAAAACTCTCGTCAATTTAAGCGATATCCATTGTGCATGATAGTATTGACGCCGTCTTCTCTGTATTTGTCATCGAAAAAAAAAAAAAAAAAAAAAAAAAATGTAACAAGTTCGTGTGATGACGTTCTTTGACAAATGTTATTTTGCAAACTGACTTATATATTTAATTTTATATTATTACATTTAATTCTTTTATTTTCACGATTAAATACAAAGTTTTATATTTTTTATCATCGATTTGAAGAAATCCCAAAATATATGAATATTTTGAAAGTGATAAAAAGTTCTTAAAATCCTCGCAAAAATCGTAACCGATCGCAAGATTGAAGAAAACTTAACCAATTTGCCGATAGGTACAGCTTATCTACGAGGCGCGTTTCCGCCGAAGCGGATGAACAATGCGAATTGTCGCGCGAAACGGAAGATGTTGTATAAGTAAGAAAGCTTCCAAGTCCCCATCGGACCGTAAAACAACCGCACGAAGTAACGACTAAACTTGGAGAACGATTTCGTTTGCGTTGGTCGCGCGGGAATTTGTCTCGCTAGAAATCTTACCGCGGCCTTTAAACCACCGTCCATCTTCTCTTCGCGTTGCGAACGTTGAAACTTCTTGTTCTCGTCTGTCAATTTTGCTACGGTATATTCAGGGTGTCGTTTGTCTAAAACACTAATTCCGTAAGACCGGAGTATTACGCGACATCATCCGCATTAGTGAAGTAAGAAAATGAATTATTAAAGGGATTATGCGGTGACAACGGTCAAATCACATTTTAATGTACCGTTGTCGATTGATCCACTGAAATCAAACAACCATTGAGTACGATTTAGTACTTAAATGGATGACCGCTTGAGACACATTGCGTCTTACTTTGTTCAAAGCGATTTTTCGCTTTAATGATCAGATTATACTATTTGTTTAAACTATCAGAAACTATGGGAAATAAAGAAGGATCTCTCAATTTTGTAAATGTAAATTTCTACAAAAAGATAAGCTAACTTTACACAAACTTTTTCTAAATTGTTAGCAATTATTTTGGTGTGATGTTTTATTTGTTGAAATTGTAGTTTTAATTTTGTATATAATTACATATAGAACTATATATTATTTTTTGAGAGAGAAAAAGAGAAAGAAACTTAAAAAATGTTGTTGCACATCACTCGGTTATGTTGGTTCCGTCAAAATATCGATTTTCTTCTTTATTTTTTTTTTTTTTTCTGCAGTATCGAAACTAATTGGTGCTTCATTGTAATTGATCCTCCGGCATTCAAACTTTCCCTAGTTTAACTTTTATCTGAATGATACACTGCAGTTGTACGCAGCTGGTAGTTATATTCATCCAAAAACATGGTCCAGTATCGTGACGAACGTAAAAAAACAACCGATTATACCGGCGAAACTTTCTCATCGGCATGTAAAATATACGGGTATTTTGTTCCGTAAATATGAAAAAAGAAAATAAATAAATGCCGTGCGCGAAGTCAACTTTTCGTTCTTTTGAACGAAACTTCTTGAAACTCGTTGGCGAAACTTTAATTCGGCGCACTTTAATTGGCTGATGTCGTTAACGAATGCGGTACACGCGAATGTTATCGACGGAAAAAGTACGGACGAACAATTTTATTTCAAAAGGTCTCGAACAGATGATTTAGATTCAACGTTAAAAGTAAGCGCCGTGAGGTTTCTGTGTAAAATAGCGCGGAGTAAAAATGTCAGAGGACGCAGTGCGTAAACTTTGTAAAACCTTGAAGTTCCGCTCGTAATATACTTAGAAAATTAACAGTAGAGAGAGGTTGTGCAGCTTATGAAAATGAAATATAACGAAGACTTGTTCGATACGCACTTAGAAATTATTTTAGAACTCGCTTAATTTTTAACGCCGTGCGCGATTTAACTCGCGGCGAAGCGAAGTATGACTTTATCTCACCTTAAAATAATGTTTTCTTATTTCTTAATTATGTATTACATATATTAATACGTCTTTTTATTTACAAGAAAAATAATTCACACGTTAAAATAGTGTTTTTATTTCTCAGTTACATATTACATGCATTAATGCGTCTTTTTATTTACAAGAAGAATAATTCTTTTACATATCAGATATAACACTATCTCGACACATCGTTAAAAAATCAATAATCGTCGCGCGAAGTGTGTGTACATATTATTACACTTTATAAGAGAAAAAAAATTCTCTCACAGTGTACTTTGTTTTACACAAACGCAAATTTGTTTCGGTAATAATTAAGAAAAATCGTTTCCGTGACGAAGTTCGCACGTACGTTCTCGTTTTTCAAACGCGATATTTTCACGCCGCTTGATTTTGTTGCTTCTCTCGGCAAAACGTAATTTTCGCGCGTATTCCGTTAATAAATTAAACTGAAATAACACACAGCAAGCTCGCCGTGTGTGTATGTTAGAGCCCGCTTCATTCGCGAGCTTGACGACACTCGTTCTCATAGCGAACTTGATCGACTCTCGGAGATCGGTTGATTAAACGAGCGGGATGTCCTTCAACGCGTCGTCGGACGATTTATCGCTGATAGCGGGGCGAAGTGACATTTTGACGTAGAAATTTGGCGTCGGTGGAGATAATAACGCTTCGTCTCTGCTTGTGACGCGAGGAAATACATCGGGTATAGGATGTACGTTTATACGTCTTTCTGCCAACTTCCCAGAGACGCGATATGCCCGCTTAACAAACTTCTCTTTATCAGGTTACAGAGAATTCCGAATACTCCTTTGTACGTCACGCTTATTACGAAACGTGCGGTATTGTCGAGAAGTTTAAGGCGATTTGAAGATACCGATCGACGTTTGCAGAGTTCTAGTTTTAGGAATTACGCGAAAAATCTTTGATACGCTACATAACGTACTTACGTTCTCAGCGTCTCTGTCTTACGAAAATTGTGCTTGCAAATATTCTTCTCGTCGTTCCGCGGATACATTTTCGACGTGAGTTTTGGAAGCGTAATTTTCTCCGAAATTATTTGTATATTTTCTTCTTATCGCGCACGTACCGTCGAAAAGCACTTCGTGCTTTTAATGTAAACAAAGAAAATTTCATCGAAGATTACAAGAGAACGAACCCCGTAGATACATACCTGTATTGATGTAGTATATCGATGATGAGTATATCGAAAATAAAGCGAAAAGAATAACGAGAAGAGAAAAAAAGCGAAAACAAGAAAAGAATTTCTGTTTCAGAGATTTATTAGACAGAGTCATTCGCGCGTCTTTTTTTTTTTTTTTTATTGGTGGCGACGATTACTCAGTCACGATAAAAGTTCGTAAGTTTATGCCGGAGAGATCGCGGGAACGATAAATCATTTTCCCGCCGTCCGATAGGTCGGGCGCGCTAGAGAGAACGTCTTCGTCGAAAAGAGAGAGAGAGAGTATAATATCGATATTGCCGGCGAAAATGCATAATTCATGCTTTGCGCGTGGGTGCAACTTGAAGAACCGGACGGCACGGAGTGACGACTCCATATTCGATAAGCGGTTATTGTCCGTGCCAATCGCGATTATATTTGTCTGTTGCGAGTTTCGCACATTTATTCAAGGAGAAGACTCAGTGTGTGAGTGTGTATATGTATGTGAAAACGCCGGGTTACAACATGAAGCTTTTTTATTTTTACGATATCGTAACCGATATCTGTGCTCGAAACTAAAAATGAACTGAGGAGGGAAAGATATAAAAGATCGCGATGGGAAAGAGATTGTATATTATTTTTCGCGTGAACGAAAATTCTTTCATGAATTTCATATCTTTCTCTCTCTCTCTCTCTCTTTATATCAGATAATACTCCTGTGCGCGCAACACTTTCACATGCTTTAGATTTTTATCCGATATCGAATTTGTTCTTCCAAACTCACGTGGGATTTTTTCCTTCGCGATGGTTTTAACGAATAATGAAACGTTTTCTCCGATGAATACATTTTCTCGGTTATTAGGTCTAAAATACCGCAGGAATTTTAATATCGAAGTCTAATACACATAGCAGCAGATAGGAGAAGCGTAACTTCGCGCTTGTGAGAACGCTGTGATCTTTTTCTATAAAAACGGGGAAGATGTTCGAATATTCCGCGGAATACGGTTATATGGATTAGAGAAAGGCATTATACACATATTTATATATATTTTGTTTACATAAAATATTATTTTTATTTATTACACAGAATTTATAGCAGATTTTACATATGTGATTAATTTTAATTTATTGTTACATTGTTCGGCGTAACATGTGTAATATGTATATCGAAATATGCGATGTTTATTCTT
>QVOB01004103.1:0-20650 GCA_014839585.1 Pseudomyrmex concolor | reverse complement strand
GTTAGGCACAACATCCTGAGAACGACTCGTAGATATCTTATATACTATGTTGAATTTTCAACGAGCCTAAGAATCTTTATTAATTATAAACTTATTTTTTGATCGAGATAAAACCTTACTTTATATTTTAATCAACATCTCCGAATTATCATCGTGTTTTATTTCAGAAATTAATTTAATTAAATTATCTTTCCAAGATGTGCAAATAAGTAAGTATTTCACTAATTTTTGTTTTACAAACTCGGATTTGAGCGAAACAGATTTAGAGCAAATAGCAATATAATTAGGTAATATAAATAATATAATAATTGTGTAATACAATTATACAATAAATATAAATACTAGAATTCTGATATTAATGAGAAATTAATGTCAGCATTTCCAGTCTTTTTTTTTTTTACGTACAATCTCGCGCGCTTAAGTAAGTTCATGCGCTTGAATTCATCGTACGTTTAAGCGCAATACCTTTACACGGCAATCCGGTTTATGGAGTGATATCCAGGCTGGTAGTTAGCCGATGCATTAAGCAGGATAAGCGTCATAATGCAGCGCGGATAACTGAAACTCGACGGCTGCCCAGCATTCTCTCGGATGGGAAAAGTCGTTACCCTTCGCCGCATATGTGCGTATACCTGCGTGTACCTGCCTGTCCGTCCGTGTGACACGCAGCGCCGTACTACCGCTGCCGTTTCGTGCCGGTCCTCTGCATGCGTCGTGATAAATTATACCGTTTATTACGGCGCGATATCAAGCCCATCCACCCTCGTCGGCAAACCTGTGTAACACGCTGAACACTACCGATGTATCGCGCGAATTTATGATAGCGCCGATACCACGGTTACGGTAACCTACTTGCGGAAATGTAACGCTTACTACGACTGGCTGCCTCTTTGTTTTTCGCGTACGAATTACTATTGCATACATGGTCGATAATACATGTACATATTTGATCACTCATAACACAACAAAACTATTTTTCTCGTGTACATGTTTGTATGTATGTACATGAATAATGAAAATTTAATTAATTAATATGTTATTTAATTAATTAATATATAATTATCTCTTTCTCTCAGGCAGACAATCGTTATTGCAAAATGTCGACACGGCACTATGAAAACGATTTAATATCTCCGTGCACGACTGTGTCGTGAGGAATCTCTTTCTTTCTCTCTCTCTCTCTCTCTCTCTCTTTCTCTCGTTTTCGAATCACGGAGATTGAGAGAGCAAGGGGCGCAAAGAGAGTTGGAACAACCTTGCGTCGTGGCGCAGTAATGTCGTGGAAATAAGGGCGTGTGAAGTTTCGTTGCTGCAGCGTAGCTTGTGTTCGCAGTTGCGAGCATGACGGAGTCGCATAAAGCACAGTGGCAATGTGCCAGTACAACGCGACTGGAATGTCACGTACGCTCCGGTGCTGCGGAGCTTTCTTACCGGGATTCGCATCTGCCTGCTTATTCCTGTGGGAAAACCACTTTCGCGCGAGGTCCGCCACGTGCAGAAAAAGAAAAAAAGAAAAAGAAAGGTGTGGGGATGGGAAAAAGAGAGAGAGAGAGAGAGAGACGAGTCGCCGCGCGCGTGCATGAATCGCAAATGGCTTTCGCGCCGCTACTGCAGGTTATTCCGTTTATCGTGCGCAAATATCGAGGGGGGAGGCTCCCTCCTTCCTCTCCTCTCTTCACGATGATAAATTTATTCTCATCCGGGAAGCGCGTGCTCCCGGTCGCGCGAACAATGTTATTGGCCGATTTGCCGCGCGAGTCGCGGGATAAATTGCCGTTTCCGATATGTATATAGGATGGCTGTTGGCCCTGACCCCGGGCGCGTGAGGCGCGATACGCACTATTTTCAGACCGCGACATTATTCCACCATGTTGTAATGTTTCATTCGCTTTTGTCTTGTTTATCGTCTATATATACAGATGCTTGAGCATTGTGCGATCGCGCGTTTTCGAATCTGCGCGAATAACTTTTTCTTTGCAAAATATGAAAGTTTTATATTTCAATTTCTTCTACAATATTCTCCAAGTTTTATTACCTGTAATGTGCTCGTTTAAATTTTGTTGAGATTATTGAGTAGAATAACGCGCGAAACTTAATACGTTCGATTTCTCTCTTCTCTTGAATCGAAATTGTTCGTATAAAATTGATACCGCAACTTCGTGCGGCAACAAGAAAAAGTAGAACTTCATTCTACCGATGCGTGAAAAATTATTCAATGCGAGATAAGACGCCGCGAAATTGAAATGTATGGTAAATGTTGAAGTAACCGAGTTGAACTTGCGTCGTTTTTTATGCAAGCACGCTCTATTTCACTGTATTGGAAATCGAAGAATCGCAGTTACTATCGTCAAGGAACGAAAAAGCTGTGGAGGAATGAAAGCTCGATAACGGCGACGAAGGAAAGGAAAACGGAGGTGACGCTTAATTGCAAGGTTTCGCTTGTTTGCAGCCGTCTGTTATTTTGAACGTAGACAAGAGTTTTATCTGCCGTTTGTTTTCCAACTCTTTCGTTCTCGCGGAAAAGAATCGAAAACCTATCATCCAAAATTACGACGTTACTTCGATTTCGTCCCGTGTGATGTCTCCGTATAATAAAACTTCTTATAATTATGACAGATAAATTAATAATTTTGTTTGTCTCGAGATGTATTTTTGAAAGTATTGCTTTTGAAAAAAATAAATTATACATCGCGCAACAATATATGTATACGATGTCTGGGAAAAGATTTTGCGCATCTTGAATTTTTCCGCTCGTATAGAAGTGCCGGCGGAAAGTTCCCGATGATTGCACAATGGAGATGCATTTTGTTCGGATGAATTACATTAGAGTAATACATACAAGGAGAAAGCGCGCGTCGTGCCCGCGAAGCCGAAATCTCTGTGCTCGTCGCGCGGGCGCATTTTGTTAGAGCTTTTACATCGGCCAGATTGTGAAACGTGTATAATAACGCGGCGGAGGGAGGGAGTTAGGGCGAGAGAATGTTACACGAAATGGAAATTGTACGCTGTTTACGAAGAACGCACGCCCGGAATATTATTCCGCCTGCACTCCGATAAAACAGCGGGACGCTTTTACTGCGCCGGATAAATATTCGAGCTAAATTAAAAGCACTATTTTATCAGCAAGACACGCGAGAGCGCGACGCGCTCTCAACTAGACCGAAATGTCATAATTTGCTGAATACACTCATTATTTCCGGTTTTTCACGCTCGTACTCTTGTTTTTTTCCGTACGCGGCGCAAAATCGATCGAGTAAATAAAACGGGATATTGACCGTCCGGCGCACGCGTTGAAAATATTTGACTGACCCGTACTTTATTCAGAAAATTTCTAAAATCGCGAGGAAAAAGATATAGACTAAAATAAGATGAAAACAAAAAGAGTAAGATAAAAATTATTATTAAACGAAATAATAAAATGTCACAGATCTGATGAAATTTCTAATACTGAACGTGGAAAGATAGACTCTTCTTTCTCTCTTTGTACCTCGAAAGAATCGTACGTTGACAATGTTATCCAGGCTGAAAGAAGTAGGCAAAGTCGGCGAACAAGTGGAAGTAACTTTGTAACTAACGGCGGATAATCTATTTCGAAAGAGACGAGGGTGACGGTCCTCGGTTAGACGGTTCGGTGACTAGGAGAAAAGACGTGGATGTGGGAAAGTGGAAAGATAATCCTGTCGCAGCGTGTGGAGAGAGAAAGAAGATATTCGAGAGCGAAGGAGACGAAAACTACCAGCCCGCGCGCCTCGACATCAAAGGGAATCCTCTTTTTTTTTTACTTTCCGCCTTTTTTTTACATCCGCGCCTGCAGCTCGTCGCAATATAGCGAGCACTTCAGGATATATTGCCTCGCTTTCGCGTGGTGAACGAAAGAGAGAGCATCGAATTGTATCGCGTATTTCGTTGCGTAAAATTTACGGAAAGTGTGTGTACATGGGTATTACACGTTTGATCGTGAGCTTTTTTTGGACGAAAATGCGCGGTTGGGAGCAATTAATAACACCGATGAGAACAGAATGTACATGACGGCTGCAATCCGATCGCTGTTCCACCATCGCAGGTATCGCGGCGCAAGAGAGGACGTACTACTTCTTTTCGGACGTAGCGAAATTTATTTTACCCGCTAAATCGGCTTGTTTACCTCAAAGGCCGCCGGAAAATTGCGCCCGAGTTGAAAACCCCAGTAACTAGACGTTATTTCTTCGTGTCTGTAATTTTCCCGGTTATTACGGATAACGATGGAATAAGAGAGAACTTTGCAGATTTATGACTTGAATCAAGGTTATTATTTAGCATGCGACAGAAAGAGAAAGAAAGAGAGAGATATATATAGGGGAGACAGAGCGACCAATCAATCGTGTAAAATGCGCCGAAGTGATGCACCGAAATAATTGCGCCGCTTCTTCGTTCCGGTGAAATGAATTTTAGCGCTTTTCCTAAACAAAAAGAAAGAACGAAAATAAAATATCGAAAATTATTCCGTTTCCCAATTATACTTCGTTTGTTTTTCAACGATGATTGATTGATCATAGAGTTTTTCGTAGTTAACTCCTCGTTGCGAAAGACTTTGCTGCTAAAGTCACATCCCTCGTGCTGACTTGACCTGTGCGCAGCGAATTAATTTATTGTCTATTAGCTTTGGAAGTTCGGCGAGTTTGCGTCAGTACTGTCATAGAGAGAGAGAGAGAAGTAACGCGCTTAGCTTCCGCTTTCTGAGGGACAGATAATAAATGATCACAAATTCCCTCTCGTCAGCGTTATTACAGCAAATTCAATGGATTATAATGCAGCGGAATTACTTCGGGTCTTTGCATATTATATAAACGTCCAAAACTATGCTCGATTGTTGTCGAAGCGAGCGTTTCGAAAATAAATGAACAAAATTATACGGGCCGTTTAAAAATTAGCTACTATTTTTTTTTTCAAAAATTGATCAGAGAGAAGAAAGAAATAAAAAGAGGAGAAAGAGTTGTGTTTTTAAATAAATATTTTATCTTGCGTTGACACAGATTCGAGTTATTTTCCTCAACTGTAAATTTTAATTAATAAATTGCATATTTAAATGTCCATTAAAATAATAACAATAATTCATTAATACGTCTCGGAAAAACAAAAGAGCGCTTGCCTGTCAGATATTTCTATTTTAAATCTGAAGATCCGATTACACAAAAATATTTGCAATTCTAAATTTGTGGAAAAACTTTTCCGGCGTGTAGCTAACGCATTATATGTGGATATTACACGCTATATAGATCGAGAGAGATTTATACGACAGCGATATTAGCGGACTTGAGAGAAGCGCGCGGGACTCGGGAAAAGCACTCGAGCTACTTAACCGCAGGGGTTACCTACTATTTTTGCGGACAAATAGAGAGAGAGAGACTCGGGCTCTCTTTTTCGACTCTCTCTCTCTCCTCTTATGTACTCTTTTTACCCGTGCCAGAGTAAATAGACGCGAGCGTTTTCTCCGCGGAGTATCTCACGCAAGTTCACAGTTCGCCGGTGAAAAGGTCGCGCGAACCTTTGAAGACGCTGCCGAATGAGGCCATTTGGATACCCGCGCAAAAAAACTTACCGGGTGAAACGACTCTCGCGCTCTCTCGTCTCTGCTCGCGAAAAAAAACGTTCCATTCATGCACTTTCACTCCGATATATTTTCTGTCCTCCTTTCTTGCTCTCAAATCTCTCGTTGCACCGCGTGCCGTTCCTTTTATCGTTCCACACGCGCTTTTCCCGCACGATAGTACTGGACTTTGACGAATGACGCGTTCGTTTTTCACCTCGATCACTCGTTCCCTGTCGGTCATCCTGTCAGACGAGTCGGTTCACCCTGTTTATCTTTTTTTTTTCTTTTTTCACGCCTTTCTCTCTCTCTCTCTCTCTCTCTCTCTCTCTCTCTCTTTCATACTCTCTCCGCGTCTCATTTCAGCTCGATCCTTCCTTCCAGTCCTTTGCCGCTCTCGCAGTCGTTATCTGCATCTTCCCTTCATTTATTCTAGCGGCCAACGTGGAGATTGAAAATGTTGATTCACCGAACGAACTGGGATAATACTACCATCGGCCCACACAGCTGTTTAGAGGCAGATAAAACGTCACTGATTACACAGCGACTCCGACAGCGATGCCATTTACACTAAAGCCGGCCGGGTTGAGAGCAAAATCGTAGAATCCGCGGGTTTCCTTGATGATACCATACGTTCGCTTCGATCGCAGTAAATTTACGCGGACAACTAAATCACGGCAAGAGGAAAAACTGTTTTCTTTCTTATTTACACGACAATTCGCGTCAGAGTTTTTGCCGTGCTTTCGGTCGGCCAATTAAAAACTTTTTCAGTAATACCGCGCGCGTGTGCGTCCGCGCGCGCGTTTTGGGAAATCAGCGTGATTCCAATATTTACGCGACAATCTCAATTACACCCACTAGATCTTCCTTCGTCCTGTCGCGCGGAATTTAATGCTGGTACGTACCTCTTCCGCTCGGTACGACCGAGAGACTCGAATTATCGCGGGTGTTACAATTGACCCCGAAGCTCTCCTCGTACACGTAACCGCAATTTCGAGCTCGGACGACGGCGATAAATTTCAATCGAGCTCCGTCGCTAAACGCACGACTCGTTTATTCTTTAGAATCCCTTTCTCCCTCTGTTTCGCAGGCGCGCGCGATGGCCTCCGCGTTGAAAAGCGATATCCCCCTTCGACATTCTTTATTCGTGTCCCCCCCTTTCTCTCTCTCTCTCTCTCTCTCTCTCTCTCTCTCTCTCTCTCCGTTAACTGCGGGACTCACGTATAGATCCACGACGGCTATTACATCGATTCCTTCTGATTGCGGGCTCTCAAAGTAGCGGAAGCTCCGTAGCTTTGTGCACTCTCTTGGTTCTTTCTTTCCTGCGCACGACAAAAGCTAACGCGATTGTAAAGTTTCCAGCACGCGGACGAATCGAAACCGGCACGATCGTCGGAAGTTTGTGAGAAACGTTTAATTCGATCATTCCCCTCGGCTTCTCAAAGAGATTACTCAGAAATATTCGTCGCTCGAGAGAACGCATTCGAGCGTCGTTTAAAAGTAGATAATATTGAAAGTTACGAAAAATTCGTACTTACAATATCTCGCGCGTTAAATTGCTGAAGTTAAAGACCTGCTTATTATTTTTAACGTTATTTTGTTTTTGTGGCAAAGTGCACACAAGTTTTTTTTTGTTTACCAATTTGTTTTAATCAACTTTGTAATTCAAAAAAAAAAAAAAAATTGAACTCTTAAATTAAACTCTTTAATTTCTTTCTCTTCCGCGAACAAGTTTGTGAATTTATAATGTTGCATTGTTCGAAATGCACGTATTTCCCCATGCACACACACATACACACATACACATCTAATGGAACCGTACTTTAAACATATCTTTACACGCATGCATATATGTAGCCGGACATAAATATTAGATCGGTTGAGCGGCTTTGCTCATGAGGATAGAATCTTGTTTCTCCGAGTAACATACGTTGGGGATAATATAGCGCACATGCTTTAAATATATTTATTACTTCATATTACGTGCATACAAGTATGAAAACACATCTAAAGATTTTTGATTTAGAATTTAGTTCGCTTTATTTCGCTTTGTTGAAAGAGCTAAGATTGTTGCATTTATTTGAGTTCACACACAAAGAACTTAAATAAATGCAACTCTGAATATTGTCTGCTGGAATATATTTTTTTTCCAGCGACTTTGCTTTTCAAAAAAAAAAGAAAAAAGAAAAAAAACCTAACAAAAAAAAACAATCTTACTTCCGTTTTAATATCAATCGCGCATTTTACTGTTTGTCATGTGCTTCGGTATTAGACCGCTATTGATTCGCGGTTTCTATTCGTTCGCGGATTTTCGATGGCGTGCACGCGCTCAACGGACAATCACTATATTAAATCTAAAGACAACAATGGATCGCGGTTTCCAATGAGACCGGTTCTGAAACGATCGCTCCATTACGCCGATATCGTCTATTTGAAACGTTCGTTTGTTACGCGACCAACTTTTATGGCATATATCTCCCGCATTTTATCCAGTAGTTTTCCCTCTCTCTCTCTCTCTCTCTCTCTCTCTCTCTCCCACCCTTGTTTCATGTTTCTTTTGTTTTTGCTTTCTATAACTTTCTTTGTATTTCTTAACAACCTTTCGCATCTTCCACTCTCGTTTCAAAAGTAACCACCCACGTATCTGGTTCTTCGTAATATCACGTAATATCACAATATTGCAAAGGCATCGCGAAGTCGGCTAACCTTGATGTTCTAAATATTTTCGAAGATGCGCGCTCTAATTCGACACAAAACATCGATCGTAATATCGCCGCGGTCTTGGTATAATGTAAAAACGTTACAAGAACAAAACGTGAAAACTTTATACTCACGGAACGCTTTTTTTTTGTCTCGTTCAACTTCTATATAAATCTATCTAAAAAAAAGAAACATCAACAAAGAGCGCGAAGGGAGCTTATGCGAACTTAAGCGAAACTCAAATGAGAACATAACTTACGCAAAGATTTACCTTTGTGTTACCCGTTACGTCGCTTTCAAGCATTAAAGAGAATAGTTCGGTTGTAGCATCCCGCGGCCTGCTTCACAAACGCCTGCTGCAAAACGTACAAAATGACCGAAAGTTAGATTACAGCAAACAAAGCTGAGCAATTTATATTCTGAAGTTATTCCGCAACACATTACGGTCATATTTTTCACATGGGGGAGAAAAAAAAATGGTAGAAGGCTAATAATTCAAACTCGATGCGTGAAGTTGTACACGCGATCGGTTTGATATAAAGAATGCGGTTGTGCCAGAATCAAAGATCGACAGGTGCCGTCGTCACATCAGACGTACGTGTAGAAACCAAAAAAAAAGTATTAATTCGTCTCGTTTGTATGCGTCACTAATGCATCTCGGTTACTACGATACGTAAAATGGATGTTTCATGGACACTGCAAAAAAACGCGAGACGCAATTTTCAATACATGATACTCACATAACAGGAAGTTATGACGCACGGCTGAGGAACAAAGAAAGCGACAAGAGTGGAGTGGGAAGAGAAACGAGAAATTAACGAATATGATGAGTACTTAATCCGCGAAATTTGATTCAGGGATATGGAAAAAATATTGTAGATTCAAGTTTCTCTCTGCGTGTTTTTGTGCGCGCGCGAAACAGCCGAAGCTCTGGCAAAAGTAACAGAGAGACAATATGGAAAATCATGTGTACATTGCTGCGAGACGATATTGCACGACGACCCCGTTTCATTTATTTGCTCTCTGAATAGCAACGCGTCCGCGTGGACGTGCATACGTCACGGGTTATGCAGATTCAGGTGTGCGTTTGCATGCATCGTATTCTAATACGGTATTGTCTTCTCGCTCGCGAATCAACGTTGAATCCGTGCGCGCGCGAGTCTGCGATTATAAGCGCTTTCACATTTATATCGCATGTAAATGTGAAAGCGCTTAGCGGTTGTGCGTTTTATTTTTGCAAAGAAAAAAAATGTGTCGCGTATAACCGACGCGCGGAATATAATTAACACGCTCTGATGTGCGCGCGCGCATATATTGAGGACATATATAACGGGGGTTTTCGAAGAAAAGTAGCGAATACGAGAAAAGTGCAAATACGCGCGCGCAAAGTTGTGTCGTTATATACGCGAAAGACAATAAAATTGAGACAATATAAATGCAAATGCACCATTAGTCGGTGGAAGTAAAAATGCGCGCTGTACGTCGAGAAGGATCGTGTTGAGAGACTCGGGAGCCGATTAGCTCTTTTTAACGAGAAAAACAGATAGAGAGAGAGAGAAAGAGAGAGAGAGAGAGAGAGAGAGAGAGAGAGAGAGAGAGAGAGAGAGAAAGTGGGAGAGAACAAGAGCGAGCGGTGATGGTTTTTAACGAGAGGCGCGCACTTCGTTCCCTACGTGTCGCATCTATCATCGTTAAGGAGCGCGGCACACAATTTGGTTTAATTAGCTCTTAATTTAATTCAATACCAAGTGCCATTACGAGATAACAGAATCTTGTGGGCGAAAGAGTGAAGGAAGGGAACAAACAAGATGTATTCCGACCCAGAGAAAGGTAATTACGTCCGGAACGGACGAGAATGTCCACTTTTATCGTTTCATAAACGAGATTAATGTCACGATCTTCTTTATTGCGCTCGGACCACGCTCGGAGCGCAACCACCGCGTCGTTTTGCGCGAGAAAAAGTCCATCGTGCTCGGTGGTAAGACGCGGAGACCACACAACGCGTAGCTGCGAGTTGTTGCTCGCAACCCCGTAGGAAATGGAAATACGCGGAGATGAAAATATACGCCCCAGTTGTTGCGTTTGTTCTGCACGCGCGAGTTACACATCGTCGTGTCGATCTCTGTCCGAACCCCTCGATATCCAGACCGCCTTTCTCTCTATAAATATTGTTTCGCACTGAAATAGCTCACGACGACATACACGGCTCTCTTTGAGATCATGACATTCGGCGACCTGTGTTATTTGTTTGCGATGAAAAGAGAAAGATAAACAAGTGAACAATAATAATAATAAAAAAAAAAAAAGAGAATAAAGTATGTAAGACGATAAACTGCTTCAGAACTCGCCGAACCGCCACATTATATGTAAATGCAGCTTAAATCTGCGTCATATTTATTTTCAACATTTCGAAATATTCTTCTCATAGGGAAAAATTAAATATCAAGAGAAAAAGTAGTTTTAACTGACGACTTTTTGTCTTCAAAAAGAAAAATTGTTCCTTATAAAATCTATTTGCGACATGTGGAAATAATCAGTCCGATCGGTTTGAGAGAGTAATTTTCTCGCGAGCACTAGCTCATGTGCAAACTCGCAATTATTTACGACATTAGCGTAAAGATGAATTTTTATCGTGGCCGACGAGATTCCTCCTATTGAGAAACGATTCCGCACGAGATCGTTAAGGAAGACTTATTACTATTCCGGAAACGCGCGGCGCGCAAAATTTATGTCCGGCGCGGTTAGTCCCCGTGAAATTTTCACTTATCCCGCTCGTCTGCACCGTATCTTTTATCCCTAAGGACAAATTGGATAGTACGACGAAAAGGGTACGATGGAAGGGAAACGAGAAGAACTCCATCCAATTTGCAATGCACAGAGAAACGGTCGTGCCTGCTCCGCGCCTCGCCGCACTGTACATATATATATATATATATAACACCGCACATTATTGTGCGCTCGCGTTTGTGTCGATTTTAATAATAACTTCACGTCGTTTGTGTGCGCGCACACATTCTCTTTCTTCTTGATGGATGAATTGTCGCTCGCGCGCGTTTTTACTTGTTATATTTAAAAATAACAATCCGAGTTGTCGTTATCCCGTTTACGTGCGTCTAAGTTACGGGTCATTACGTCGTTAATTCGTAAATTCGTTCTTTCGCGATTTCCTTGCGGCCGTTTTGTAACACAATTCGGAATGGTTTTGCAGAAAAACTCAAATTTTCGCGATGTTTCTCTCTCTCACAGATGGAAACAAATTGGCAATCTGGCTACTTTCGGTGAAAGAAACTCGTTCGTGTGTTTCGAGAGAATCGCTTTTTATCTCGTCGGTCTTTCAACCGCATCGCGACGCTTGCACATACACACGCACAAGCGCAATGAGCAAGTATATTTTCAGAAGACACGGGGAAGTGAATATTAACAACAGTGAGTTTAAGTTCCTCGCATAGCGTCTCGCGAGCGTTAGTGGAGTCGCGTTTCTTAATTCGTCGCAATAAAGAGAATTTTCTATTAAATCCCGTCACGCACACACGACGGCATTACACATACACGCATATGTGCAGCAGGTACGCGTGGTGGTGGGTACGTCAGGCACACTAAAAAGCACGGAAAGTATGCGCACGTGCAAGGAACTACTGCATCTGCTCGCCGCGTCCGGGACGCGCAGATTTACGGAGATGCAGAGTGACCTGAATACGTACCAAGTGATGCATTACGCGGCTGCTACTGGCGTATTATGAATTTTCAGCTTTTATTACGACGCGTGTATCCCCCGACGACGGCAGCGTCACGAGCGCCGGGACGCTGCCGACGACGTTTAATCCATTTCGGATTCCGTTGGCCCTCTCTACAAAAGGCGAAGACAGAACAATCGCGCGCGAGCGCGCAAATGTTAGCGAAGGCAGAGAGAGAGAGAGAGAGAGGAGAGAAAGAGACGCCGGATATTTTAATGTCTGCAAAAATACGGAAAACCAACTTGAGAAGTCGCCCGAAGAAAGTTGTAATAAAAAAAATAAAATGTTTCCTTTTGACGGAACCGCGCGTGAAAAGAAAAGAGACATTTTCACGATTAACATCTACCGTTTGATTTATAAAGTGTTTTCAGATCGATTACGTGCGGGATAGAAAAATTGCTCGGTTCTTTGGCGCACAAACGCAACGCGTTAAATCAAGAGAAAGTACATTTGTAAGCTTTGTTTAATCCGCGACACGATCTAAATGTCACAGTTATCGAGCGTAAGGGTGAAATTATGCAGACGTTAGCGCGCGCACACATACATATCTACACACACAACAATCGTGCTCGTTCACCGTTCCGGTGATCTTGATATCATCATTTTTCGACCAACAGCGACGATATTACACGCGAACTGCGAATTCGCACGACGCTCGAAAAAAGAAAAAAAAACAGTCCGTGATAATAATTATTTCGCGTCGTGTGATCGCGAGAGAGAATTGCAGTGTTTTTGTTCGTTGGCGAGAAATTAATTTTTTTTTTTTTTACGGATATTCTCGCGCTTCGGTTACGATCGAGTCGATTTAAAAATTCATTGCAATATGCGCCGCGATACTCTCTCTCTTTCGCGCGGTTATATTTGCGGAGCACGCGAAATGCATGCTCGCAGTTCAATTAGTATCGCTTTCGGTAATGGCGTCCCGCGCGCATCCTCGTGTCGGCGAGAATGACGACGGAAGAAGGAATTTTGATCGCGCGTTTCCGCGAAGGAACTGAAGCTGCGCATGAATAACCATGAATGTTTCCACCTAGCGGAAGCTGACGAGGCCAACAACTATCGGGGACGAGCGGGATTCAAATATATTTACATATTTTCCGTCGCGCGCGCATCCCCCCAGTTACTCGACCATTCCGTCGTCCCGAAAGTGCCTTTATTCCGCGTCGGTTATACGCTCCAGAGGCACTTGAATGATCGCGAAAACAAAATATCTGCGCGACACTCTCGCGCGAAAATAATGTTATTTATATCGTGTTTTCTCGTTTATTTTTTTTTTCAGATGCAAAAACACGTGTGTAAAAAATATGCACAAGTTTTATCTGAAAATCCGCTAGCTTTGTAATCCCGTTCGAAAGCTATATGTATTTCGAGCAACGAGTTAATTATTGCCATTTCGAAACATCGCCGACAGAGCTTTTGCTTTGTTTCCCTCGTGCTTATACAAAGTTTCGAATGAAGCACAGAGAAGTGGCAGCGAGTGGATTTCTCGTCTTTCGCGAGAGTAGAATTTCTGTACACAATGTTCTGCGTTTGACCATTGCGCGCGCAAGCAGTAGAATCCTCTTCCACCCTCGCGACATGATTACTTGCTCTCTCCGCAAAGCATTCGGAGAGAACACTTTCATCTCGGCCTCTTTCAGACCGGCCAAGAATTCGTGCTCGCTGTTTGGCTGAAACTTAAGAGCGCCATTCAATGCAGATCCCGATTTCCAACAGTCAGGTTCAAGCAGTCCTTATAAAGTGAAGTCGGTATATACTTTCAAGATAATCTTTCTTACGACACGAAGTTTACTCTTCTCCGCGCGCGCGCGCGCACGCTCTGAAAGTTCGCAAAATTTTCTTTACGGTGTGCGCCGTTCAGTGTTAGTATTACGTTATTTTCGATCTTGGAACTTTCTCCCTCTCTCCTTCTCTCTCTCTCTCTCCTCTCTCTTTCTCACCAAACTGTTTCTTTAACTTTCCTTGAACTTTGAGAATCCTTTCTCGCAAAAAAAGAGATCCCGATTCTCCAATCGGAGGAGCACGATATAGGAAAGAGACGGAGGGGAAGGGGGGGAGGGGTTGTTCCATTAATAATTTTCAAAGGCTTCAAGATGGTAACCAATAGATGATAGCGGTTGTTCGTTTTCAGTTGCATCGGGAGAGATCTATCTACATATTGTCGACGGAATGTGTCCCGGCGCACTGTGTGACACGATGCACTCTCTCTACATATATATTTCATGTGCACATAAACAGGGGATGTACCTAACAAAGGGTGGTGTGGGAGGGAGCCGCTTCGCTTCTCGGTCTCCTTTGCTGTCGTGCAAGGAAGGTGGCGGCAATGTGAAGGAGGTGGAAGAAGAGGAGGTGGTAGAGGAAGAGAAGGAGGAGAGAAGGAGATGGCGGGTCGGAGGACTACTCTGTTTGCTAATTACTCGGCGTCGGCACATTTGCATCCACGTTCGCGCCAGTCCTCGGCTGGTGGCGTTAACCTTCTCATTAAACGTAATTGTTTGCAATAATTTGATGCCACCTGTCTCCCTCCAACCGTTACTACAGCAGCCAACTTCTCCGCTAAGTCTCTTCGCTCCGCTACCTTCCTGACTGTTGCACCGTCTGACTGTCTTCTGGTGCTCTATCGTCGCCCGGATACGTGTGCCCCTTCGACCTCCTCGAGCGCGCTCGGCTTCGGTCGTTCTAGACCCTTCCTTGCGCGCTTCTCGAGGCGCGAACATACACGCGGTAGAAATTGCGCGATTGTAGAGAGAGGACCGCCCTTCTGCCATCAAAGACGGCGTTTCGCGCGCGGCGGAAGTCTTACGTCTCCGCCATGACGTTTCACATCCAGATATTACGCTCTATATATTCGATAAAGCGAGACGTACAAAATCACAGAGATATGAGATTTGGAGAAATCGTTAATGGCGCAGTGAAGAAAATACAACGACTACGAATTAAATTTCTGTCATTTGCATAATCTCGAATCGCTTTATATATGTATATATATAAAGTTTGATCGAATTATATAATTCTTTATACATTTTGCGAGATATAGTTCTGATCTGCTCTAATTAAATATGAAGTTTGTCCATTAAAATATTTCCAGAATTATTGAATTATTGGAACATTGATTTTGAGACGAGCGATTTTCTCGATGACGATATTTCTGGAAAGCTGACGCTTGATAAATTACTTACTTTGAAAATTATTTAACTAATATTATACACGTTAATTAATCTGAAGTTTATCTTGAAGGTAAAATTGAGCGTGACGATTTGCTTACGCGAGCATACGATCGCGCGGAATGCCCATTCGTCGTCGTTATCGACGCGTCGACGTATAACTCCCGCGAAACTCCCGCGAATCTTCACTGTTTGCCCCGCAAACTCGATATAGCTTGTGTAACGTGTCTCACAGCGCCACGGCCAATAAGTATTCGCAAACGATAAATCCTTCTCTTGCGCTTTCGTTTCCCTCGCTGCTTCCTGACAAACTTTGCCGCGTCCGCGAGAACGACGAGGGAGAGACAACTCTCGCAAAACTTTTCCCCTGGGTTTTCTCTCTCTCTCTCTCTCTCTCTCTCTCTGTAAGTCGCGAGAATACCGAAACCGAGCTTTATCGTTGGAATCAAAGTGTGGGATGCTTTATTTGTCGTATCGCGAATTATATGAGATACGTCAGCGCGTAATATCAAGAGAAGCGCGCGGCGAGTACGACTCATCACTGCGTTATCTCATCACGACGGGCGCGGCGGCCGAGTTATAACAAAACTTTATATTGCGAAGTTCAACGTTAAATAATTTAAGCACACTCGACGCGCGAATATCGTAAAGATCGACGCGGCCGAGGATAAAACGCACGTGCGCACGAGCGCGAGGCAATTTAATTAACTCTCGCTGCGGCCGAAACTCCGCGGGGCGCGAGACAACGACGTTCCTGACGGCCGCATTAAAACTACACGGGCGCGCTTTTATGCCACAGTTATCGAGCGCACATACAGCGGCATATCCAACCCCCGAGGCCCGTTTATTTAACGCAATATTTCGTCGAGTACGTCGCCGCCTCGCGTCGATGAAGCGTGACGGTAGATAACGACGTCGAGACGGGAAACAGGCAAAGAGAGAGGAAAAGAGAGAGAGAGAGGGACAGAGAGAGAGGGACAGAGAGAAACAGGGAGAGAGAGTGAGAAAGAAAGCAGGCGGATATAGTATAACCGAGTAACGAGAAGGAAAAGTTTAAGACGGAAAAAGAGAACGAGGAGGGGAAGGAAAAAAGAGGGAAAACACACGAAACGCGAAGAAATGAGAAACTCAGAGACGAGATCTCGGCGACGCTCGGTGTAAGATCCGACCTAAGCAGCTTATCTGTTGATGATGCACTGTATTTTCCGTTGATACTCCTCTCCCGCGTGGCCGTCCGCCTAATACGACGGAGTGTTCTCGCTTGATAGCATGTCGTTTTCTCCTGCATAACCCAACCTTATCCCCACCCGGCGGCTCTCCAGTCCGGTCCAGGCAGCAGTGTTCTTCGTTAGTCTCCCCGAGGGTCTTTTGGTTTGGCCTCTTCGCTATAACTCCCGATTTAACTCCCACGCTCGCGTCTTGGAGAAATCCGACATCCGCCGACGTGTACCGCCGACCTCTTCTACTCCTTCTTCCCGAACAACAATCTCCTTCGGCGATACTTCTCATTGTCGTCGACGTTAGTATCCGAGAGACTCGGTATCTCTGTCTGACGCGTGTTGAACAATTTATACGATCATTATACGAGAGAAACTATAACCACAAGAGGAGAGAGAGAGAGAGAGAGAGAGAGAGAGAGCCAACGCGGGCTATAACGAGATGAGATTTTTCAGTAGTAATAATACGTTATGAGCGGACGTCGAGAACTATAACGAAAGCGAGACACGTGCACGTTGGTTATTAAGTTTTCATGTCCGAGAAATCGCCAATGCAAATCATTTCGATACGGTGTCCGAATGTAATACTTCCATTAACGCGATATTAATGATACATGGCCGCATGTAATGAGGCCGAAAACGTTGCTTCCGATTTAATCGAGAGTAATCTCTCTCTGGTAATATTAATGTTATCTTTGAAAGAAATGAATTAAAAGCGCGGTGCCGCGTTCTCGACTCGATCACGCGCCGGGAGAGAAAGAAAGAGAGGAAATACATCAATCTCACGCTATTATTTAAAAATCCGAAATTTCCGTGATTTAACTTGAAAATATCTGTAATTGCTTATTACTCTACTTTTTTTTATTTAGATTAAAAAGCGTATCTCACAACAAAAGTCAGTTGATTCGAAATACGAGGAAATGATGCAAAACTTTGATATTATTTTATATATTAAATTTGTTAAATTGTACATATAAATTAAGTCATATGTAATATAACATATTCTTATATAATTCGAGTCATTTAAATCGAAGTACAAAAAAAATAACAAAACTTCGATATTTTCTACATAAATCGATTATTTTATTTTTAACTTTATTCGTATATTAATTAAGTCATATCATATATATAATTATATAATTGAATCATTTGATTCGAAGTATGAGAAAGTGATAAAACTTTGATATTATTTTTCATGTGATCTTGTTCGTATATAATTAAGCGTCAAAATGTAATAAATAATTATTATTTAATGATACTTCTCACAGAGTATGAAAATTTTATCGTTGCTCTTTGGCGCGATAGGATAGGTACGATATCTGTAACGAGGAAACTGATTCGCTGTGATTAGAGAGTCGCCATAATCTATCCCTAACATCTAATTAACATGAAATCTAACGGCAATTTCGATATTTGCGACGATTAATCAGCGGAGTAACGGTAGATATCCTTCGCGGTAGAACTAACATAACTTTGTTGCCTAATTTAAATTGACCGGAGGATAGCTATTTATCCACCCTTACCGCTAATAATCTATTCACCTCACGTGTTTGCGGTCGTCAAACGGATGTTCTATTTCGCTTGCGCATCCCGTAGTCGCGATAATTATAAATAAATATCGATCTTCGCCGCGTTAACAGATCTGTCGCGTGCATATACTAGTCATTAATCTCACATTTAGCAAATTGACAGATGTTACATCAGAGCGAATCTGTGTATTTAGAAGAACTTAACTCGCATTTTTTTTTCTCATTAAGCACCGAGTGCGCGTGAGCTTAAAAAACGTTTCAACGATTCGCAATACGGTAAAAACCTACGCAAATTTGGAGGATCAGTGCGAGTCGAAACGCGTCGAGAGATTTTTATGTTCATATATTTCGTAAATAATAAAATGTTAAAATATGCGCGCCAAGTTGTTAAATTTTGATATCAGATTTTTTTCGGCTCACTCACTACACGTCTATTTTAACTACATGTATTTTATATACGCACCTGTAAAAATATCGTTAACATTCGCAAAGTAGATTGCAACTGGACAATTAATGCACAAATAATTGATGTTAATCTAAGGAAAGCTATTAGTGCATTTGCAAAAGCTTAGATTTACATGACTACGAAATCGCTCTCAGAATTGCAGTAGAGTAAGTAATCGGATTCGCCTCTAGAAGAGAGAGTAATTTCTCTTGTTCGGGGATTCCTTCTTGTTTTCGATAAATAGTTACGGTCGCCCGCGTAATTCTCAAGCGCGCGCGCACCGCCGCCGCGAGTTCGAAATTATGCGACAAATCCTCGTGGCGTAATGAACCTGTTTCGCATATGCCAAACCGTCGTTACACAAGATTACGGCACCGAAACGCACGATGTGCCTTAACCCCCGTAAGCTTCTCAAGTGCTGTACCGTGTTTCGAATGTTCGAGCACTACTATATTAAATATCTGCGTCAGCGCTTCGACCTGGTATATTCAAGGTGGAGGAACGCGCCGCAACAAAAGCAGCTTTCAGCGTTTTCCATTTAAACGGATATTAAAGAATGAAAATGCAAGACGAGAATATCGATAACGTAAACTGAGCATTAACGATCGATTCAATTCTCTTTCCGGTGAGTCGGTGAAATTTTTTTCTCTTCGCTACGTTTTTTTGATACACTCGGAGAACAATCAGAGATAAAGAACGCAATCGCAAAGATATTAACCGCGTAATGCGATATAACGACCTAATGAGATCGCGTTCGTTTGTTATTACGATTTATGTATTTCGTATAAAACACGAATTTCCCGCTTTTATCCAGTTGGTATCAGACTATTATTGCGTTATTACAACCCTCTCATTGCTCCTCGCGTTGTTTTGAATAGAGAGACGCTGCGACATAAAATGAAATTATGACAAGGTCGTCGTCGTGCCGTCTACGTAAATATGCGGAAAAATGTTTACGCACTAACGGCGGATGGTAGTCCGTAAGAGAGAGAGAGAAAGAGAGAGTACCTTACAACGATAATTGTGTAGTTTTACCTCTTCCGGTGTATACATTTTTTTGTCTGTTACTCGTCGGAAAAGATTATAAACGGCAATTGCATTCCTGCAATTTAATTTCCCAACTTTTATACTGAGGAAACGAGGCGCGCGCGAGAACACACAAAAGTGTTTTCCTCTTTTCGCGAAACATTGCGTGTTATGTAAACGTTTCAATTACAGAACGCCGCGACACACAATACGCAACCTCCGCAAATTAATATTTGCGTGTACGCGCTGCATGAAAACAAAAAAGTAGCGGATATGTACGGACGGAATTAGTTAAACGACGTTTCAATTACGAAATGTCTATTAAGTGCAAAACTCAATAAACGAGTGTGGTTGTATGTACTTCGCTCGCAACGCCATAACGGCCAGCAGTTGGTCGCGGCGCAATCTAGGGATAGAGCGAAAGCGCGGCAGCGCGCAGGAGAATTGCGGATTGCGGGGAAACTTTCGAATAATTGACATCGCGGTGGTTAACGGTGCGTGATATGAGGTGTGCGGAATATATATGAAAAAAAAAGCGCGCGCGCGTATAAAATAAAAAATGTATCGCATAACTGGCGGCGGTAGCGAGCGCGCGCGCGCGCGTATCGGTCGCGCGCGCAAGAGGGACGTCAAAAGCAGCCGTCGAAATTGTTCGGAATAAAAGTGGGTTTTGAGCGTGGGCGGTGAGGAGGCAATAGAGGCGGTGGCTGGTGAAGAGAGAGCGAAAAAAAGCACGGGAATAAACTGGCACGCACTATCGTATCGGGTCCCGATCAATGCATCCGGCCGACCGCCGGGTGTAAAAGAACGAAACTGCGCGCCGCGTCCGTCCAGAATCGAAACGCACGGTTGCATCGCACAAACCCCGTACAAACCTCGGTCTGTTGTAGGCAGATTTTGTGTTATTCGTTTGTACATATAGGCGAACCTTTAGCGCCGATATCAATTTGCGCAATTTTTTTTTTTTCTGTGCGCTCTGCTCTCAGTTTTTCATTTGTATGCCGTGAATGAAGTAAATTTGTCGCGAGTAAATCGTTCTGTTTGAAAGCTTGTCCCAGTCAACAAAAACATTTTTTTCGAATGACCTTCCGCTGTAAAGTCGGGTGATAGTGGGTAATTAAAATTGTTGTTTTCTCTGCGATCAGTTCTTCGTTTTTACTATTCGACGCTAAAACTTAACGAAAATTTGTGTTTCCCGTGCGAATTATGAACGGATGAATTTTCGAAAGTAAATACGTTCGAAAGGGTGCGAAAAGATTTGTTTTTTTT